>AP028442.1:11500043-11777304 GCA_036509395.1 Antheraea yamamai | reverse complement strand
AACAAATTATATGATAAATGAATTTACGAGCATCGAAATTATCTTTGTAGTCAAGTCGCTAAAGCTTGACTAAAACTGTTTTAGTATTCACACTAAGTTTTTGGTGTGGATTCTTCATAAGGCCAACTAAATTAGTATCTACTGCAGCTCGGTAAATCAATAATGGACGTTATTGAGCAAAAGTAGATAGATCAAAACGACTTTTTTTTTTAAATTAATTATTTATTTTTTTAGCAGAGTCTTGGTCCACATATGTTTTTTCTAAATCATCCAAGCAGCTTCAATACAATATTAAAGTGAGTAAGACAAATTATATATTATTATACTTATTGATGATGTATTTTTTTACTGTCATAGCTGTTATATTAATATATGTTAGTAACTCAAATTTCTTATTAAGATAATTTATGGCGGTTTCATTATTATCTTTTATGGCTATTTTTAGTTTTTATACAATATACTTACTGGTATTAAAATTGTTACCCGCAATTGAAAACAAAAACGCATGACAGAAAAACAAAAAATAAAATAAAATGCAAGTATCAAAACGTTGTACATGTATTCGTAGAGTGCCGGGTCGATGCTCATATGATTGTAAATGTAGATTGATTGGCTGCATCTCGCGTTTCTTTTTCACACGGGCTCTGACTTTCTCTCTATTACGATACTGTACTGCAAGATTTATTGACTACGTTCTATCTGCAAAATCAACGCTGCATTGATTCCTAGAACAAATCTCATGCGCTAGAGCTTTTGATTACACTGACAAATTGTATTCATAAATCGATCTTTGTACATTGAATTTCAATCACTTGCAGGTGTGTAGATTGAGTATATCTGTGCAAAAGAAATAAAAACAACGAACCTTTTTCGTTTAGATTTTTGTTTGAAAAATGAGAGCGTATATGGCGATAAACTATTTTTATTAAATTTCGAAGTTATAGTAATGTTTAACTTTGAAGGAATGTCAAGTAAATTTTAGTTTCTTGGAAATATCAAGTTTTAGTTATAAAGCGACTCGTTATGAAACTAGTAATGAAATATAGAGATACTATCGTTGCTGAGTTTTACGTACATTACTTTTCTTATTCTTAGTTTGCTGCACAGAATCACGAACAATATGTTGTTTTATGTCTTTAAGGCATTTTTTTGTAAAAAAAACTATAAAAGATTGTGAAAGTCATCATATATTATTTTAGGTTGAATTTTAACTGCGAATAACTTTTAACCGAGTTGATTTAGCGAAAAATTATATCAGACCTTTTTTGGAGGCCGTTCAATTTCCTACAAAATTATGTATTTACTTTTACCACAGATAACTCGTTGAGATACATCAAAATTCGAAAAAAAAAAAAAAATCCCGTGTAATTTAAATGGGAAATCGAAAATCACGATGTGACACCTCTGAAAATTAATATTAAGAGCTCAAACTTTACCAGAATTTTTTTCGTCATCTTGGACGATAATTTCGTGGTAGCTAAAAAAAAATTAAAAGTTTTTTTTGGCCCACCCTATTATATAGGATGAGATAGTTAGTACTCTATGTCCTTTTCTGTACCCCTGACCAAGTGTACGCAAAATTTTATCATGATTGGTTAAATTCTTAAGACGTGAAAACTTTATTAGCTGACAAACTTACATTTGCATTTATAATGTTAGAGTATTAGGACTAGCATTAACCTGTTACTTCATCTCGTTAAATAAAAATATAAATATGAAAAAAAGTGTGTGTACTTATACGAAGATAAAAATCTTTTCAAAAATTATATCATTCGCCTTATTCTACGTTTGTAGAAAAAACGACACTAAAATAGAAAAAAGGTATTTAATACAAAGAAATACAAACAACAAATACAAAGAAACAAAATGTTGTCTATAACTACCTTCAGGGTGTCGGTTTTTTGTGACGGTGAAAATTTACTCTCATCATTTTTCCCTAACGCGCCAAAAGAAGTATAACTTCAATAACAATAATAATATGGCCTAATGATGAGTTTTTACGGAAAAGATTTATATTCTATTCATTTTACTAGAACTCACCATTATGATGATACAGTACCATATCAATTTCTACTCCGATCAGTCGACCGTTATGAAAATTAGTATGTCTAGGTGTTTAAACACAGGAGAATGTTTACAATACAATCCGTCTTTATATACATTTCATAGGTTTTAGCACTTCAACACAATCTTACATGACGTTAAATAACGATGTAGTCTAAAGTGGTAAACATGCTTTTTTTTCGAACAGACTATGATATTGGCTTGACGGGCCTACACAGATTCACTGGACTACTAAGGCGTTCAAAGCTCTTCGTCGCTTGGCAACAACCTTAAGGGTACCAGAGTCGTCGAATCTCGGCTTTGGCTCTTGCCTTGGATGCGCCACTGTGAGTCTGTCTAAGTTAAAGCTAGCTATTCACACATATAAGAATTCGTGAGACACACGTGTGTACCGGCATGTGTGCCTCACGAATTCAAACGTGTATTTCGTGTCTGACAGCTAAGCTAATCTGAACTATCTCAGTTCGAAAATAAAGGAAAAAATAAAAACCCTTCCACCATATGTGTACCTATGTGTATGTGTGCACGTATGTCGGGTGATCTGTGTTCTGTTGTTCAATTAAAGATTGAATTTTCAAAATTTTCAGTGGTAGTAGCGTGCTTGAGAGCTCCCTTCCGGGGAATCGAACCTACGCTTGAACCGCTGCAGAAGGGGGGGGGGAGCGCGGCGAGTGTGCAGGAGCGAAATTTACAATCAGGTCACGTGGACGTGTTTAGTGGTTACACGGGAATGGGCGCGCACACGCTCTGTTTAGAGAAACAAACGGTGGTAAACACGCTAAACTTAGAGAGGGAATAGCCCTCAAGTTTAGCTGCCGGCCATACATAGGTATAGGTGCTTGGCGATAGATTTTTTAGTTGAGGATGGTACCTAGCCAAGCGTTCTTAGAAAAGCCTTTTACAGCTATGGTTTCATCACAATGCTTTATATCACCAGATACTCTAGTTCACTCGTAAGAATTCGAACCTATGTTCTTGGTATAACCCAGTTATTTATTACAAATATGTGGGGAGTCGCGGGCACAACTAGTGTAAGATAAATAATGACGAAAATAGCAAATTCTATTAAAACAAGGATTGTAAATAATATAATGAATACCTTTTGAAATTAATAGCTTTGTGGCTTTAAATCAAAGATCAAATGTATTATATTTCTAGATTGTTTGTTTAATTAAATACATGCTATTTCTTTTGTATTTTATTTGAGAAAAGTTTCACAAAACTACACTTTATTTTATTTACTTATTAGCTGACCTGCGCAACTTCGTCTGTGCCAAATCTATTATTACCGGTTCCAAATGTATATCCATCCGCTAAAACTCTTTAAAAAAAGTAGGATTCGATTGCAGCGACACCTGCCGCGTCCAATTGTGAATCCAATCTATCTAGGAACCCACTTAAATACATAGCATATCTAGTTTTTAGCATGTATGGGTCGGCTCGCCCGGGGTAGTACCACCCTCTCACAGAAAACCGACGTGAACGAACAGCTTGCTGTGTTGCAATTCGTTCGGTGAGAGCGCCGAAGGCCCATCTCTCTCCCCCCACACTTTGTATATGCCACTTTTTATATATACTGGCTTTTGCTCACGGCTTCGCTCGCGTTAACATAGATTTCACCTGTCTTGGAAGCAATACTTTCTTCTGGATTATTTTTTTTATTTTATTAGCATTTATATTATTAGTATAATATACCTTCAAAGTAAGATTCTTAATTGAAAACACAAAATGTTATTTGTTTCCTTCTATACATACATACTGTTAAGAAATTTGGAATGGAAATTGAAATGGGAATAGTGTAAAAGTAAATTGTACGCTGAATGCTTGTGGATTGTTTATTGAATACAGGAGAGATTATTTATAGATCGAAATGCCAATTATTACTGTTTCGCTAGAGCTTTCATTGACGTCAGACAATTTTCTTTCCATTCTGATTTTATTAACTCAACTGCTAATTTCAGATGTTATGGAACGAATGGTTAATTAAGGCACTATTTATACTCCCCGAGCAATATGAATAATGACTAGCCCAATTGAGCTACGTAATTAACAGTAATTTATGATTCATTTTGGAAAATATAAAGTCGTGGCGGTCTAGTGGTTTGACCGGTGGAATATCATTCCGATGTCCGCAGGTTCAAACCCCGGCATGTACCAACGAATTTTAAGAAATCGTGTACGTTACTGATTTATATTGGTAACACTATCGGCTGACGGTGAAGGAAAACATCGTGAGGAAATCTGAACCTAAGAAATGTTCTTGTGATACTAGATACAGCTATGGATTTCTCAGGGTTTGAATTCGACAATACATCGTGGGCTGGCGCGGTGATTATGCCCATACCTTCCTTCGGCAAGAGGCCTATGGCCCTGCAGTGTATCTCTTACAGGCTGATGATGATTTTGGAAAATATATGTATATATACAAAAGGTGTACTGCGTATTTAATGCAGCTATTTTGTTTCTGGTCCTCGCTGTCCGTCGCCACTGGTTTCCTCGTTCAGCTCATGCTTTACCTTACTATTACCATAAATAATAACGTTTAAATAAGTATTAAGTACGTAAGCCGACTGGTCATTATTTATATTGCCCGGCCAGTATAAATAATGCCCCCATTAATTACTTAATTCATAAAATAACCATACTAATTCTCTTGACTTTTAATTCCATTAGGAAAGAAAGAATATATTCCATCATATAACAAGCTCAATGTGTACTGATGGTCTGTTTTTATCGGGTATCTATAAAAATCACGTTATCTGTTATCGTTATGTGTCAGGATTGGAGTGTAGTATGTCGATACTAGGGATGAGTATATGATATATCAATATATCAAAGGTATTTTAAGGTATTTTTTAAGGTTATTTGATATATCGATATAAAGGTATATCGATGTATCAAATAACAAAAATCAATATATCAAAAGCACGAAAATGTCGATAAACGTCTTGACTATATTTTATTGACATTTTTGGTATCATTACATAGTATAAAACAAAGTCCCCTACCGCGTCTGTCTGTCTGTCTGTTCGCAATAAACTCAAAAACTACCGAACGGATTGTCATGCGGTTTTCACCGGTGGATAGAGCGATTGATGAGGAACGTTTTAGTATATAATTTGTCAAGGATTTTTTCATAATCAGGGCGTGACAACGTCTGCCGGGCCCGCTATTTTTTAATAAATCAAACATGACAGTAAAAGTAATAAACTAAAACGCGAATCATAATGCATTAAAATATTTAAAAAAAACAAATATACTTCTAGTTATAGAACCTAGTAGTAAGTAGTAGTAGAACCTAGTAGTATTAATTACTTGAACAATCTTTTTCCTTATAACCTACTCTGTGACTACGTCGCAGTCGCTTTGCCCTTTGAAAAAACACGTTCGGCTGGTACCAATGTATATGTCTCATGACTATCTTTATAAGGTCAGGTAAAGTCCTTGCGTAATTAAAACGTAAGCGATATTGAAGGTAATGAACAATAAATCTATTTAAATCACAATCAATAGCCAAATGTATGTAAATCATCACGTCACAATGGCTGCACCTATTGGGATAATTATTTTTTGTTGAATTCGTAATTGGCAGGTAAAGGTTTGCTTGAAAAGAAATAAAAAAAACGTTTGAATTTTGAGTTAAGAGGATTTTCCCCAAAACGTTTTTTTTTTTTTTATTTTTATTTTTTTTTTTTTTTTTTATAGAAAAAATTTTTTAAAGATTTTTCTCTTTTAAAGATAACTTCAACGTGATAAGTCCCCCTTTTTTTTGTTTTAAATACCGTATATAGATATACTTCCATATACATTTAGTAAAAAGTTGTGATATCTTGAGATTACAAACAGACGTTTCAGTTTTATTTATATGTATAGACAATATTAAATGTAAAAGTAACTAAAACAGTTATCAAAAATAAATCATCATTGATACGAGTATAAACCATGTCACAATCTTCGCCTAACTTTTTGACCGCTCTGTACGTAGTTGCACATATCACAAATTAGGCGTAAATATGTATTACATTATATATATAACGTCTACACAACTTAAGGACCTATAAATAACAATTTTAGCTTATAAAAATAATATTTTAACTTTTTTTGTATTAAACTTTTGACGACATTATACCGAAGCCACAACTTACGGTTACATTCAGAGCAGCCAAAAAAATTTACGAGGATTGTAAATATATGTCAGAAACAAAAGAAACATAGAGAAATAACATGGAAAAGTAAACAAAAATATATTAGAAAATCAAACTAGAACAAAGTCAGATAAAAGTCCACACAAACGGCCACATTTCAAGCAAGTTTAACCGTGCTCGGATTAATAATCACGTAGATATCGTTCCTTGAAACTTAGTAACTTCCATATCGTGTAGAAATCAAAACGAATCTCGACTAAAACGTTATCTGGTTATCGGCTACGTCTTTAAACTCTAACCTAGTTTCAAATAGCGTAGTATTTATATTAAATGGTATGTTACAATAAAAATTCACTTACTCACGTTAATTATTTGTCTATAAATAAATATAAAAAAAAAAACAATTTATGACATTTCCAGACGCGGTAAACATCGCTACATATTTGCTATATGTATGTGCTAAATGATATTTGTGTATTATCAACAAACATTCTTTCTTATAAAATCTGTAGTGAGCAAAACAAACTTGATAACTTTGTTTCCAGGCTAAGCATAACTTGTATTATCATAACAAAATAACGAATATACATATATGATATAGCCTCGAGGCTATCTGTACGAGGTATCCTCTGCTTATATTAATTATCTTTAATTTGGTAGATCATAAGGCATCTTCATATATGTGTGAAAAATGCTTGTCTGCCTTTTTTTCGATCTGGGTATCAGATGTTGGCCGGACAGATCTTTACTGGGTTTTTTAAGAGAGCGCTTAAGGAATTCACCTGAATGGTAAATAGCTGAAAAGTGCCAAAGTGGCCGAAACTAGGTTGTGGAAGTGAAATTCACCGCCAGATCAGGGTAGCGTGACAAGTAACACACACTTTGAAAAATCGGAAGAGTGCGAAACGTTGACTGCAAATATTTTATTTCGCCAATAAAGACATTCACGTCCGTCTTTTTGAGCGCCGAGTGCTAATCCTAAAGTATCCTATTTATATTTCGTACTGGATACCACTAATATGTTTTCGCATTTTTTTAAATAATCGGTCACGAGGAACTTTACCTACGCCCAGTTTTACATAAAAACTCAAAGTCCTTATGGTGATGAGTCGACGTACGTATCAGTTGGACGTAGTATGGGCACCGACTGCCCTCCCTCCGTAAGGAGCGATCTTGTTAGATCTGCATGCAAACATTCTCAGTTCAACACTAGATATGGTTTATTTCGACTCTCACGCTTGTCAATATAAACAGAATTGATAGCAAACATTGTTACAGAGTAAAATAGTGCAGTTTAATTTACATGTGTTTGTTTATTGGTCGAGTTCACATAGTCATGTCATTAGTTTACTCTGTTGTGTAAATTATGCATGTCGACACGTTTATTGACTCTAAAGGATATTTCTTTTATATCAATAAGCGGGTAAAATACGAGTAGAAAACTAAGTACTAATCTTAACACTTAAAACTATTACGCTGTTAAGTGCTAATTACAAAAGAATATTGAAGTGTTAATACATTTTATGTAACAATTTAGTTACGGTCATTTTTATTATCTGAATATGAACCTCAATAAGAGATTTTGTTAAGTATGTAACGTGAAATTGTTTAAACTCTATACATAAAAAGATTTATTACTTGTTTGTATAACTGTTTCCTCTGTGTGAGATCTGTCCATAAAAGTTAACCCATTCTAATTGGTTATGGCAACCTTTGGACTTTTACGGATCTAGACTGTAAACTCTAAAAGCAAGCCTCTCTCAATCCTAGGTACTGCACCTGACTGGACTATTTTAATGGATACGTATGACAAGCACTATAAAATCCCAGAGGATGTTGGTGTTTCGTCATCCAGACCGGACATATTCCTCTTCTCTAGACACACAAAACATGTAATACTAGTAGAGCTTACTGTACCGTGGGAAACCAACATTCCTGAAGACCACACAATCAAATTAAATAAATATTACGAACTAACAAATGAACTAAGTAAAAATGGCTATGTGGTTAAGTTATACGCGGTAGAAGTAGGAGCGAGAGGTATACCAGCAAAATCTCTCTACAACCTTCTGAAGGACCTTGGCCTGTCGAGAACTGCAGTAAGTTCTATTTTAGAACGAGTATCAAAGGCTGCACTAACAGGTTCCTACCAAATTTGGCTAGGCAGGGCGGGAAACTCGAGCAGTAAAGGTGAGCGTTGATGCGCATCTCAAAGGGGGCCTCCTTAAACCTACACCTGGGTCGCAAGTCCTGGGAACTGCTCTGAGTTTCTCCCTTTGCCACACGATGGACCCGGCACCCGCACGGTGAATCCATGGAAGGCTAAGAAGTTCGTCTCTCTCTCTTAGATACGATCTGTAAATATAGAGTAAGGTCATATTAGGTTACATTGAAGTTGGAGAAAAAAAAATATTTCTAGCAATAACGAGTCAGAAGTAAAGAGTTCAGGCACCTCTTTAATATTGATATAGGATCGATTTTCGCAGTAATCCTTCGTTGAAGAACCACATTATTTTTAAAGTATAACTTAATGGAAGTGCTAACATATATCAATATGTTTCTGAACTCGTTATCTAGTGTATAAATAAATAACTATAGTTAGTTTGAAGTCACAATTCCATACACGGCCATTTCATTCCAAACTAAGTATAAACTTCTTTTATCGTTAAGAAATAACTAATATTAACTTAAAATCAAGACAATCCAGAGATATCAAGCGTGTTTTAATGTCTAAAAGCTATTATAGGGTTGATCAATATGGGAACGATGGTGACGTCTGGAAATGACGCCCCTCTGTGCATTCACCAAAAATGAGTGTAACTGTCTATGTCTGTAAAAATATGTATTATGTAAATATAAACCGGATCGAATTTCTTGACGATTTGTCTCTATTGCTGGGTTGTTTTTCCGAACCCGTGGTAGCTTTGACGTTCATAAGTGATTTTTCAGGGCCTAGATTGAATGAAATATTTTTTATTTTGAGCCGTCAATCAATACCGTCGTTTAGTATGAAGTGTCATCAACGTTTTGAAAATAAGCTCAGTATAATGTGTAGTAAAAACCATAATCCTAATAAACAGTCCAAATATAATCGGAAATGTTTATTATAAGCGTTATTTTAGCTCGAATCCGAGTGTTTTTCTTCTTTCTCCATAAATAACATCATAATTGGTGGAAAAGAATTTAAACATACCTAAAATACAAAAATATATGCGCTACATTTTTAACTAAGATCTAAAATTTACTATCCCATCATTGTCACTACATTCTCGAACGCACGGATATTTTGATATTCGTTTATGACTTTGTAATCTATACTAGCTGGTCCGGTGAACGTTGTCCTGCATTGATGAAAATAAAAGTGTGTGTGTACTTATGTACACGCGTTAGAAATTATACTTCCATGGCGTAACAAGATAAAAATCTTTTCAAAAATTTTATCTTTCGCCTTATTCTACGTTTGTAGAAAAAACGACACTAACAATAGAAAATAAGGTATTTAATACGTTGAAAGTTTAAATACAAAGAAATAACAAAGAAACGAAATGTTGACTATAGCTAACTTCAGGGTGTCGGTTTTTCGTGACGGTGTGTGCGCGCATCGTAAAAATTTACTCTCATCATTTTTCCCTAATGCGCCAAAAGAAGTATAACTTCAAAAAAAATTGAGTGCGTGTAACCGTCACACGCGATTGTAGTAAAACTTTTTAAATGTTTTTGAGTTTGCCAGTAAATAGTTTATTAACAAATCAATCAAAATTTTCTGAAATAAAAATCCAGACGAATTAATATAAAGCTAATTCGGAACTTAAATAACACAGGAAATATTATTAGCAACTCTTTGTTATAAAGTAAATAAAATTTAGAAAAGTACGAACAGATTACTATGATAAGTAACGAAATAAATTAATTATGATTTAATAGAAGTTTTGGTTTTTTAATTATTATCTAACCGGATGGTACAGAAACGTGACGCCATATTGTCGTAACGGACTTCCGTTGCATTGTCGTCCAGTTACCTACTAGTCGCACATAAAGAAGTTTTACTTCAAAAAACCTTAACAAATCATATACCTAAACCTTCCTCATAAATCACTTTATCGACTAGTGACAATCCGTTGAGTAGTTTTTGAGTTTATTATGAACATACAGACAGACAGATGTGGCACATGACTTTGTTATATAATATGTAGTGATTCATAAAAATAAATTAGCAAATATATGTATGTAACCGCATTACTTCATAACGGCTGCACTTATCTGGCTATTATTAAGTGAAAAATTGGCTTAAAACTCTATATAAAAGGTGAGTGGGACAGAAAACAGTAGGGACATCTTCAAAAATATTGACAGAATTGACAGATTCACGTTCAGTTGCCATTTTGTTTAATTACATAGTCGTAATGTAAAAAATATTTTGGTCTCATTTTCTTCGCTAGTACAGACCCGTGCAAAGCCGAGGTGGGTTACTAGCAGAAAATAAATAACTAAATTAGAAAAAATAATAACCCGCCGCTTTAGTATTCATACGACAAAGATAGCTGAAAATGCTTATTACAGCAAAAAATCGCAGTGTAGTAACGCAAAAATCCTATTCAAAGGAAATAACACAAAGAGTTAGCGTGACGGGACAAAGGCTCGTCGGTTTGCATTTCACAGTATTACGTCGTGCCTCTTGATTTGTGTTAGCGAAGCTAGGGCTCGTTGTTCCCTCGCGAAATACGGCTATCCTTGACATCATTTTTGTTAGAAGCTATAAGAATCCATAGTATATTTTTGTCACAAACCAACCGTTGGAGTTGTTTACACGACTCATGATAGATACGAAGGAGTATAACCTATCGTGTGTGAAATATCGACTAACATCGAAATTGACTTGTTTTCTAAACTCTCACTTTAGAAGTGCTGTACTTGTACTTTATTGAAGTAACTTAAAATATATTAACATTCTTAATTACATAACTAATATTAATTTAAAATATAATTGATAAAGATTGATAAGAAAGAAATTAAAACATTATCATAGTTCAAGTCACGGCATAAAGTTATAGGTATACTTTTCTATACCTATATATAAAAACCAAACAGAGAACAATCCAAATCCAAAACATTAACACACATATTAAAAAACTTACATTGATGCAAAAAGAGGTTACTATTTGTTAGTTTAAGGTATATAATTGTTCAAGAAAAATATAAAAAAAACCTTATATTATGTACAACCTTACAACTTATATATGGTTATATCAGGGATATAATGTATTAAGTTTATCAATTTTTATTCATTTCATGTAGTTAGAACTAGGCGAGGAAATTATATGGTTAAACAGGCGTGATTTGGTACATGTATCTCTGGTTTGCGGAGGGTGGAATCACAGTCGTGAATAGTTTTCTTTCGAGGAATCTTAGCCTGCCCTCCAAGATAATAGTGCGTGGTGAATAGCTACATCCCATTCAAAGTGATTCTATCTCTCGGAACACTGCGACTCTAGGCTGGAGAGCCGATAAATAACCCTGGAGTTTGATAGTTAGTACACAGTGCCGGTCTAGGGAAAAAAGAAAATTCATCAGGGACTCCCGAATAAACGAACTTTTTTACCTCTTCGGTCTGCTACTATATAGCAGTAATACAAATTCTTAATTCTGTATTCGGTTCTTTATAGTGCTCGATAAAATGTTCCATGCTAACTTGAACTCAACTTATTATCAGAATTTGTAGACTAGTCGATGCCTTCTATACCATGACTTGTACATCTGTAATGATTTATTCGATAGCGTAAGCCGTAAAGTATATTACCATCTCATTACTATTATTTCCTAATATACAAAGTTTGCAGATATTAACTTTGGTAAAATCGAATTAATATTCATAGTATTCAAATATATAACACTAGCCTTTGCCTGCGACTTCGTTCGCGTGGAATAGTTACTTTGGGTTAACGCTAACACACAGCGGAAGCTCTCAAGAGGAAAAACTACCTGATTTTGAAACATTCTTCATTGGTGCTCCGCTCCTATTGGTCTTAGCGTGATGAATAACTTAGCCTATAACCTTCCTCGATGAATGAGCTACATAACACTGAAAGAATTTTTCAAATCGGATTACTAGTTCCTGAGATTACCCCCTCTAACGTCACAAACTCACAAACTTTACCTCTTTATAATATTTATATTATTAGTATAGATTATGGTGTAATTGTAATATTACAATCGTACTAGATCGTACCTGCGAATTCGTATGTACTATTTTATTATTTGAACATTTTTTGTATAGAGATAAAAACATAAAGTAATTGAAAGGTAAAATATGACAAACTGACCTCTCTAGATTTGGCTGTTCAAATAGCTATACTTTAAAAAAAATCAACTTATAATAAAAAATATTTAAACCTAACTTCATCGTTACTTTTAACATTTTAGGGAAAAATCAAACCAATCAAATCAATTGTCGACGATTACTGATGACCATTACTGATTTTTTATTTACTTTTTATAATATTCAAAACTTTGACATCTTCTGCAAATAGTCAATTTTTTTCAGAGTAGTGTTACTTCGATTTTTATTTTTTCTAGGTAAAAAAAATCTCTTGCCATATTTATCCACTATTCTGAAAAATTTTGATAGTTCTGAGAGAACTACTAAAAAAAAAACAAAAATTGGAAATGGTCATTATCGACATTTTCTTTAAAGGTCTACTTAGTTTGGTTTCGTGTAGCGTTATCTTTATTTATCGTAGCTATTGCGCTATGCGGCAGAGACAACGCTTTACAAAACCGAAGCAAGCCGATCTTAACCGGACTTCTCACTCTTCTCGATGTGCCAAATGAAATAATTAAGTACTGTCAATTTTTATTCCACCGTAATTCTGTTGGGAACGCTGATAAAAGTTAGATAAAAAAGTACACGTAAAGAAACTGCAAATAATGGAAGCGTACATTAACCGTATACTCTGTAAATTGGACTGCGTATGCGTAATTTGTAAATTAATACGTAATTGTAGGGAATTACAATGAATCGTATCTTAATAATCTTTTAATAAAATTATTAAGTAAAAGTTATTACATTATTAAGTAAAAAAATAAAATTTAATTCAATTTAAGCATATTATATTTCTGTGTCCTAAAAACATGAGACTAAATCAACAACACGTTCCAACCCACTATCAAAAAATATGAACAAAAAAAAAGGAAAATAAACGAAAAACTTTATTACGCGAGGACTATAAAATGTGTCCACTGCAGTTCTGGTGAGAGTAGATTTACTTTATTGTACGCATTTAACAATTTCCGAATGAAACGAAATGATATGCGAATGTTTTGCGTTATTGTTGGGTAAAAAAAATACATTTACATAGATTGCGATGTCTGTATGACAAGCTGGCGTGATTTATTGTTTGTTTGCAAAATATACAGCGATTCTCCCACAGTCAGTTCTATATAATATCGTCTGATCAATACAGTACAAGAGCCAGGGTATCCGTGCCAACATTTTATCGAGCACGTCTTTTGGAATGATTTCTTTATTGCTTAGGATTCTGATCTCTACCCATTATGGCTTTATGTGCTTATGTCCTCGAACTTCGAAGTCCTGATTTATTGCCTGTAAAAATAATATCTAAAATATTACACACAACACACAAGAATAAAGTTGATGAGCTTACGAATTTTGGCTATATTGTTTGTTTATACATATAACTAGCGGGCCCGGCAGATATTGTCCCGCCCTGATTATAAAAAGATCCTGGATAAATTATATACCAAAACTTTCCTCGTGAATCACTTTATCCACTGGAGAAAACCGCATAAAGATCCGTTCAGTAGTTTTTGAGTTTATCGCGAACAGACAGACAGACAGACACAGACAGTCGCAGTAGGGGACTTTGTTTTATACTATGTACCTAACGATGTTTATGAAAAAATATTTTAAACTTTATCTCCAAAGATAACATTAAATGATAGAGGTCTGTCGTAGCATGCGCACCACTCAAATACTACTGGAAGGATTTCGATATGTTTTTTGATTTTTGCTCATTAGTCACATGGTTCTTACCTAAAAAAAAAGAATTATTAGGATTGATTTGTTACATCTAAGGTGATAATAGAACTTTTAAGAAAATACGAATTTATTAGCGCTATGTATGTGTTCAGCGTTTTCTAGCCATGGAGTGGGACAAGCGGTGTGGTGCTTATGTTTCATCCATACATACAATATATTATTATGATAGTGAGCGACGCAGACGAAACCGCGGGTATCAGCTAATCATGGGTAAAGTAGTCACATTACGTCGCTTCTCTTGGCTGACGATAAACGCGTATAACTTTGGGTTGAACTCTAATGAATATCAGACAAGGCAGTTATCTTTTTCTAATTTCACGTCATTGTAAATTTTAGAGTTCAGTAAAAAATGTTCATATACAGATGAACGAATAGATTAAAAATACATTTTATATGAAAGTTATGAGTTTAAAATACATATTTTGTTATTTTTCAAAATCATTACATAGTATAAAACAAAGTCCCCTATCGCGTCTGTCTGTCTGTCTGTTCGCGACAAACTGAAAAACTACTGAACGGATTTTCATGCGGGTTTCACCAGTGGATAGAGGGATTCATGAGGAAGGTTTTGGTATATAATTCGTCTAGGATTTTTTTATAATCAGGGCGGGACAACGTCTGCCAGGCCGGCTAGTTTTGTAATAAATAAGGATTTTTTAAGCTTATGCTGCCAACAGTTTGTTGACCTGCGTCTAATGAGGTCTAATGTAAACTTAATGCGGAGTGTATTTGTACGGAGGTTAAAACTTTATGGTTTTGAACAGTCGAGGGATTAAATTAGGATATGGCCTAAGGCGATAAATCTAAAGGGAGACTGTCTTCTCAATTACAGTACCTATTCCATAGCACAGCTGTAAATACTCAGGGATAGATTTTTAGAGAGAGGTAGTTAGCCAGACAAAAAACCCTACCACAATGTTATGGTTTGATAACGATGTTGTGCTTTACCGTAATTACGTCTGTACGCTACTGTTGAGCCATCCTTGCTTCAAAATGTTCTGCAATAAGCGAATTTAGATTACTGGTAAATAAAATCTTCTATAGCAAAAAGTTACAAATCCCCGTTAATGACGAGAGCAAAGGAAAAGTAACATTATCACAAAACAATTAAGTCGCAAGTATCATTGTTCATTGAGCGGGGGTATTCCTCGAGCACGTTTCAGATTCCATTCTAATTGGATCGTCATACGACGACGCCTGGACGCGTTATATAGTGCCTGGGAATTTGAGAATTATTGTAATGTCTTATTAATATGAATACTTATTTGATGTAGCGGTCAGTTTGTTTTAGCACTTAATAGCAACCCGTCACAACTTCGCACGGGTGCAATGTAGATATCCATTTTAATGAAATACTGTTAAGGATCAGTTTTGATCTACATGACAGGTACAACGTATGTAATGTATATAATTGGATAAGGAATAATACTGTATTGCATAGAATGGATTGGTAAACAACACATTGTTTTTGTAAAAAGATAAAAATGGTTACTATGGGTTATCCTTTAGAGATATATGTATATATTTATAACCCATCGCGGACTTTTTTATCGATCTTTTTAGGATATACAATTCTGTGAATTCCGCACATTAATTTGATCTATCCCGTAATGTTTAGCCAGCGTTTACGATTTAAGCGCGCAAAAATATGTTTGTTACGACATCACATTTCAAACCTTTGAATTTTTCGGCTTTTCTGTGCTATAAATATAAACCTTCCTCTTGAATCACTCTATCTATTGCTGAAAACTGTATTAAAATACGTTCAATAGTTAAAAAGATCTAAGGGAACAGACAGCAGAAGCGAATTCATTTTATACATAGTATAAAAGATGCAAGAAAGGTTATATGTACATATCTGATTTTCGAAATTTGTCATTTTTAGTGTAATTAATAATAGCAATAGCATATAAGGAAAAATAAATTACTTTGGATATTCGTTTTAGGACAATTGATAAGCGTATAACATACAATAACATTACAGTCTAGTCATTCTTCTTCGGCGTTCTGAATATAGTAGTTACCTTCGGGTTGGCGCGTAATATGATCAAGTGTTACGTACAAAACAGAGTTAAAATATTATTATATGAAACTAAACTTAGCATTTCTTTGTCCTAAATTTATCTCGATGCTATACATATGATATCTATACATATAATAAGAATATAAATGTGACGTGTCTGTAGTTTTTAGATTTTTGTGCATAAAATTGTTGTAGCTTTCTTGGAATAAGCAATAAAATACATTTCAATCATTTTTAGAAATGTAAATGTCTGTTTGTTTGATGAACACGCTTTTTTTTCGAACTGTCTTCGCCATTGACCTAGCAAGGTCTTAATAGCTTCACCGGACTACTAAGTTTGAACACGCATCACTGTTAAAATACTGCGTAGTGCGTTCACGATACCTTCCCATAAAGCATATTCTCGAGTAATATTTAGTCTTGGTTTCATTAAAATCGGTTCACACAATCAAAAGTACTTTTAATGACGACGCGACTTAAGTACAAGAGGAAATTATATAAATAAATGGACTTAATACATATAACTTTATTAATCACTGGTTTTTTACATTAGCTTCCACACGGACGGAGCCGTGAGCACAGCTAGTAATTACTATAATTAATTAAGTGATTTTTTAGAGCACTCGACGCAAATACACGAAATCGTTTTGAATCTAAAGATGTTTTACGAATACCTACTCTCATGCCATTATTAAAGTTTCTTCAAGGGAGTTTTTGGCGTCATCTTGGATTGACATGATCATCATGTATTGGATTTTATAGTTTATTCATAATCTTGTGTTATTTTTGACTCTATATTTTGTATTATTGGTGGTGTTTTGTGTAATATATTTGGTTATTGTGTACAAGTGAAGTGTATGGGAAAAAATACCACGCAGCACGGATCCTGACTTGCCGCAATAACTCCCTGGAAAGCTCTAACAGCCATCATCTTACCTACTTCACAATGGCAGTAATAGTCTAATAGAAAATTGGTTGCCAAAAATAAAATAAAATTAAAAGTTTCTTCAAGACTATGCAAAGGTCTCAGATACCAGCCAATTATCATCGGCCAATCTTAATCCATCCCGGACTGTAGGCGGGTAAAACCTATGGCCCTTACCCGGCCACCTAACAGCGGATTCAAAACGCTCATTTTATCTTACAAAATCCAGCCCAGAAACACAATTAAAATGCTTATATTGTGGCGATGCATACTCAATTTATAAGTGTCTAATCTTTCAACTCCAATGCCCGAAAATTTAATTTATACATATAATAAAAATGAAAAGTCTGTATGTATTATCAAAATAAGAACTTTTTTTGTGAATGGATATGAAAGTATATACGTTACTTGTAACATAAATTAAATTTTTAAAATTGTCGACTGTCTGTTTGTTTCGGGTAATGTCGGAAACGGCTGAACCGATTTTGACGATAGCTGCAATTTATAAGAGGTGACATAGACTATTTTATTTTAGACTAACTGTTCGTTACTGTTTGTGGCTTCGTTCACAGCGTAATCTGCAAAACGGTTATTCCGATTTTGATGAGACTTTCATTGGACGATAGCTGATCTTATAAAGAGTAACTTAGACTATTTTATTTCAGGCTAGCTATTACCCGCGACTTCATCTGCGGTGTTATATCTGAAATGCTTAGGCCGATTTTCACGAGGCTTTCACTAGCAGATAGCTGACTTTATAAAGAGTAAGTTAGTCTATTTTATACATTACCTGTACCTGTACCTTACTCGTAACTTCGTCTATGCAGAATTTCAAAAAAATGTTGTTCGGCTATTTTAAACGTCAGACATTTAAAGCTGTTTACACATGGATATAGAGTTTTATATCTTGATTTCTATTAATGCAAAGTTATTTAACTTGTATTAGTAGCTCCAAAATTATGATAAAAGAAAACTAAAAAAAAAACAAAATCGTTTTCAATCGAACAAAGCTAGTAGATATATAAAAAATGATATAATTATCAAAACATATATATGTGGCCTAGGTGATTTAAAATCGTAAAAGTATAACTGAGTTTGTATAAAGTATTTGATACTATATTTATTCAGTACAAAACATTAAGCTCCATATACACATGAATGCACCCAGGACTTCCGTTAGAGGAGTTATACACAATAAATGTTTATTTTATTGATTTTCACACGGCCATACTACAATGCATCTCGTTGGTATATTGGCGATCTAATGCTACTTCGACATAGTTCCAAATTTAATGAATAAAGCTACGAGGGAGCGACTTTTGCCAACTAATAATACCGAATACAGTACACCGTCCATGCCAATGCACCCCATTGCTTTGCGAAGTTTTTATTGGGACAAAGTTGCATTCAAATTTTTTTTTGTGTAGCGCTCATTAGGCCCTTATTCGTATGATCGTAAAATAGTATTTTAATAAGTTTTTTTTCGTTTGTCAGATATATTTACGAACGGTCGTATTTATCAATTTAGTTAGAATAATGTTATAGAGACCTAACATAAACATTAAAGTTATAAAAATATAATACTCACCATCTATACTAATATTATAAAGCTAAAGAGTTGAAGAGTGAAGAAGAGAGGAGTGGAAAGTTTGCTCAGGAACTACTGGTCCGATTTGAAAATTTCTTTCAGTGTTGGATAGCTCATTTATCGATATATAAGCCTATAAATATCATCACGCTAAGACTATTAGGAGCGGAGCACCATTGAATCATGTTTCTAAAACGTCAGCCCCAAGTAACTACTCCACATGGACGAAGTAGCGGGCAGAAGCTAGTTATTTATGTATACACCACATATTATTCTCTTTCGCTCTCCTTTATTTATTATTTTCTTAGTATTAACAGTTCATGTATGTTCAATTTATACGTGATATTTTATATAACTCCTCTAACAAACTTTATTTAAGTTTTTCATATTTAATTTATTATGAATTATCTATAATTATTTGATTACAGAAACCAAAAATACTTAAGTATTGTGTTTTCTGCTTTTACCAGTATCTTCGTATTTAATATAATACATAAAGTTAACAGCTTATTCAAAAGAAAATATTTTACTAAGTAATTTCATTGTTTATTATCATTTAGTATATCTTTCACGGGGTAATAAGATTGTGAATACCATACACATAATAAAAACTAGTTCTTGTTTCGAAACGTCGCTGTGCACGTCCAATTTAGTATATCCGATGAACAGTTAGAATCATGTTCAGAAAAAAATCGGCTGACATTGGAAACCTTCCGTGGAATTACAATTCCTTGTTTCCAAGTACTTTGGAAAACACTCGGCAATGTTTGAAAATATTCTAAAAAATGTGTGTTTGCAACCGCGTTTACTTTATATTAGTCAAAAATGATGCATACATCTGTATGTATAAGCTTTTGATCTTACATTTATGAGTCAACTAGGGTGCTAACTAACTGCTAAAAATTAGACAGCAACCACTGTTATTATGTTTTAAAATTCGTGATTCCTTACATAATGCAAGTAATTCCTTGCGTTAATTATGTATTTGCACTTGATCATTTACTTCAAACCAAACTTAACTTGTTGTTATAAAATCGCTTGTTTGACAATCTTCTCCAATTTTAAACACCCTATAGCTATAAATTTAAGGCTCAGTTTGGTCTACGGTGCTCTATCGCGAGATAAACTATCTGCACGTCTTGAACACCTACTTCAAATCAAACTTAAGTTGTTGTCATATAATCGCTGGGTGGCCAACCTTCTCCAATTTCAAACATCTTAAAGTTTAAAAGCTAAGACTAAGTTCAGTGTGCGGCGCTACGTCGGAGTAAATTGCAGGTTTAGTGTCGACGTTCATTAGGATATGCAGGCGCTTTTTTAACACGATTATGTCGTCGCAGGGTCGGCGATAGCTGTAGAGGGTGCGCTCGGGGCGAGGGGTTGCGTCACGTGCGAGGTCCGCACTCCGCAGCCCCACGCATGCGAGACCGCGGGGCGCCGGCAGCGCAGGCGCGTCCCCCGTCCGCCCTCGGCCCGCCAGTCAGCCGCCGGCAGCGAAGCGTCCCGCCCGCCTATGCCGTACTAAGACACGTGTCGCGAGTGCTCACCAAGTGATGTCGACTTGTGACTAGTGCCATGATCGTGCTGCGTTGTGCCCTGCTCGCGGCGCTCCTCGCCGCCGCCACCGCTGCTTGGCAGGAGAACGTCAGACCTAAAGTCTTCGCACAATTAGGTGAGTCAAACCGGACAGAAATGTGCCAGTGTTAGTGAACTCGATGCAACAATACGTTTAATAGTCCTCCAAAAGGTACGCGAGAAAGCCCACGAGAACAGTAATAACACTATACGTTACTCACACGATGTTTTTGTTGTTCTGTTTAATGACAACGCGCGAACAAACACTTCGTTCAAAAGTTCTCGTGTTTGTGTCAGAAGTGTCATGCTTTCAAAGCGGATGTTAATGTTTGATAACGATCGTTAAGGAAGCTACGGGGTTTATTACCTTTAAAAGAGGCTATATTAGTCTACTTTAAATTACCCGCTTGGAAATATGCTAGGTAGGACTTTGACATTTTGAAGTTTGTTTATAGAGTGATAAAGTTTAATCGGAGCTTGAAAACTTAAAGATTTTTATGTGAATACTCTATGTTATTCTCGTCTTATTAAAGGCTAGGATTGTTACTTGACCATACCGTATTGCTGTAACGATTTTTTATGAATAGAATAGAAACAAGAAATTTATATTATTTATTAAGTATTATCTTGAAGGAAATTAAGCGTTCCTTAATAGTTGCGGTTATTTTAACGGACGAGTTTTGAGTAAACCTAATTAATTTAAGACCTGCCCTGAAAGTCGTTACTCTAACTTGATTTTATAGTCGTCGTTTATTATTATTATAATAAACTAAAATAATTTATGTGTTTATATATGAAACAAACAATACCACGTTCGCAACAAGCGAAACGAAATATTAATTTGATTCATCAACAACTGTGACATTCGCAATGGAATAAACAGAAATTAGTCTAAAAGTGAACTTTGCGGTACAGCCATAACGAGTCATAGTCACGCGACAGTTAATCCAGCAGGAATAAAGCCGAAGTGTACAACTGACGCTATTGTTTTATTGTGCAGTCTGCATTGCGGGGGCCAGCCACGTGGCCCTCATTAATGCAACACAAAGCGAAGCAGTTTGTTCTGTGTTTTGCAATGTTCCGCTTGGTATAGCAAACAATACTATATTTAACATGGCAGACGAAACTTTGCCCATGCTAAGCAATGATAACACAGATATAGGTCTGAAACTGTTTCCAATTATGCAGCCTCAAAATGGAAACGCTGACGTCACTGTATCGTCGAGACGCGAATGTGTCGAGCCCATATCCTGCCTCATATCCGGCTATTGTTCAATACATATTGCTTTTCGTTAGTGCGATGAAGTTTTAATCAATGTATTTCTAGTCGTAACTGATGGCAGAAGTGCAACCGCAGTGCTTTTACGCAATGTAATTTCAATGCCGTAATGGAGTAAACAGATTCACAGACAGTTTATGAACTGAGTTAATTAGAATGCAACAGCTATAGTGTTTGATTTAGGCACTCGTAGTACGAGAGTCAACACCTCTTCAATGACGTTATTTGTCCGCCATTCGGAATTGAGAGGGTGAGTCTGACCACGCAACGTGGTTTAATATACAATTTGGGGACACCGGAACTCGTGGACGTATGAAATGTCATTTTGTATGGTAATAAAATTGAAATAGAAATCATGTTATTTCTAGGTTACATACAGTTAAGCTTTATGTACATGTGGAATGAAGTATTGTTTGTACTTTTTCAGTGCATCTCTTTATAACAAAAAATACCATTACATGTAGATGGATGGTATACTTTTTACATGTATTGCGGGAATTCCATTTCCAAAGTGAAATTAGATTCTATGAACTATAGTTTATTTAGAACTAGTGGCCCCGGCAGACGGTGTCCCGCCCCGATTATAAAAAAAATCCTTGACAAATTATATACCAACTTTCGTCATGACACACTTTATCCACTGGTGAAAACTGCATGAAAATCCGTTCAGTAGTTTTAGAGTTTTTGGCGCACAGACAGACAGACAGACGCGGTAGGAGACTTTGTTTTATACTATGTAATGATGAAGTAGGTGTCAGACTTAAGCATTTATACTTTTTATCTGTCATCTAGACATAGTCTTATTTATAACTTACAGTTCTAAATTATATAGCTATTTATGCTTAAAATTTTGCATCTAAGACCTGAACTTATTTCACAGAATAAATGAATCTGATGTGTAGGCACTATAGTTTATATTTTTCCCATATTTATAAGAATTTACGATTTCTATATTTTCGTAAAATTAACATCGGATAAACTTCGAGTGTTTAAATCATCTGTATAATCATAAACATTATATATATTTCAATCGAATATATGTACAATTAATAAATACAAGTGTAAAGTAAAACACGCTGTACTTTAAGATAAGTAAGTGGAAACACAATAACCCAGATCGTGGGCGATGTTGCTGCACTCTCGTCCGTTAGCAACTGATATCATTATAACTAACAAAGTATGTTAATAAAATCGGAACTTACAGGAAATGTAGTGTCCATATATATATTTCTTGAAGTAAGTACACGTATTATGGAGGGTTCTAATTTTACCGTGTGAAGTTCTTTTGCAAATCTTTGTAAATTGCCAGGTATTTTTAGGTTTTATAATTTTAGTGTTACAGAAATGTTATTTTCCAATTTATTTAGATAATACTGTTACAATACAAATCTGTGGTTCATAAATAATTTAAAATTCGACACCATATTCTGTATATGTTTTATTTAGTAATACCTGGAGTATATGAAATATGTTCTTGAATACAATAATAAGTCAAATTCTTGATGTTTTTTTTATTTATTTAAATATAGAAATTAGCCATTACAATTCATATATTCACAACGATATAGCAACTATGGTAAGAAAATTGAGATTGTTCTTTGAAAGTATGTAACAAAAATATTCCATTTCAAAGTGAACGAATATTATAATAGTAAAGTTTACACTCATCCTATAAGATATTTATAAAGTGGTGCTTAAGAGAGATCTTTGCAAGTATGGTTTAATGTTTATGTCTCGACCGGTTTGTGGGAAGCCGATGAGATATTGAGCAAGGATAATGGAGAAATTTCCAATGAGTCAGACGAATGACTCACGATGTTCAAGATTAACTATCACGTATTACATCTGATGTTGTATACATATAAACTAACTAAAACAAAAATTACATCAACTCTCCTTATAGATTTCACCTTTTTGTAGTCGGTAGAGCTACGCTGAAGCTATTATTGGTTTTAGCATGAATGGGTCGGTTAGTCTGGGGTAGTACCACCCTCTCACAGAAAACCGACGTGAAGTAACAGTGCTTGCACTGTTGCGTTTCGTTCCGTCTGTGAGAGCGCCGGAAACCCACCTCACCGCCCCCACTCCCCTTCCTCAAACAGAGGCCGGCAACGCACTTGCGACTGTTGTTGTTAATGTCTATGAACGGCGGTGATCACTTACCATCAGGTGACCCGCCTGTTCGTTTGCCCCCTATAATATATTTAAAAAAAAGATCTACTCGATCTTGGACGGATGGATAACTATAGTTTTAAATGCAAACGCCCTAGACCAGTGCTCGGGAAACTCGTAACTCAAAAGAGCCACATATAGACACAATATAAAACTGAAATGTATGCAAAGAACATTTTTTAATTTAAGCTTTGCTTTAGTAGATGTATTTTTATCGAACTAATTAGTATTAAAAGTTATGTACTCCTGAGTTTGCCTTTCCTCAAGGTGTCTTTTTTATGATTGAGTAGCCTATTATTGCTTTTTAAAAATGTTTCTCTTTTCTGTAAGCTCACATTTTCAAAATGTTTACTTCGTCTCTTACAAGGCAAGATAACCTATACTAATATTATAAAGAGGTAAAGTTTGTGAGTTTGTGACGTTGTAGGGGGTAATCTCAGGAACTACTGGTGCGTTTTGAAAATTTCTTTCAGTGTTATATGGCTTATTTATCGAGGAAGGTTATATGTCATCACGCTAAAACAGAGCACTAATGAAGAATGTTTCAAAATCGGGAATTCCACGTGGAGGAAGTCGCGGGTGGAGGCTAGTAGATAATATTCAGTGTCTGCCCGAAACAATTTCTGGAAGAGCCGCAACTAAGGAGGGAAATATATGACTAGGGAGGGAATATGCCGACCACTGCCCTGACAGTACTGCAAAGGCAAGCTCGAGACTACACTTTTAATCTCGATTAATTCTATAAGTACCAAAGCAAAGCTAAAATTTAAAAAAGGGATCTTTGAATAAGCTTCAATTCTGTATTGTTTATATTTGGCTCTTTTAAATAACGAGTTTGCAGACCATTGCCATAAACAAATAAGCAAGATTTATGGACTCAAGTTTAACTGAACAGGTGTCACCCAATTCTTTAGCATTTATGGTTTTGCCATGTGCGTAATGTTACCCCTCCGTCACGCATACCGTACCGATCGATTTAAGGGTTCCCAGTGAAGTAACCGGCCGTTTACAGACTTAAGAAATAAATTACTTACCAGGATAATGCTTTTATATCCAGAAATGTTTTGTACGTGTCGCATTTTACCTTATGGGTATTTATTGGGTCATTCGTCAGCAACCGATACACTGGGGAACTGTTATGCGGTTAGGGGTGCATAATATTGCTAAGGCCGTGTCTTTGGGACAGTTTATGATTGGAGTCTTTGGAATATAATTTATTGAGTTTTTATAAAAGCTCTTGGGAGTAAAGTTATTGGATTGTTTTTATCATTTTTCATATTTGCTTTTTGTAGGTGGTAGAGCCACGCTGAAGCTAAGTACTGGTTTCAGTATGATGGGTCGGCTCGCTCGGAGTACTACCACCCTCTCACAGAAAACCGACGCGGACTAACAGTGCTTGTATTGTTGCGTTTCGTTCGGTCAGTGAGAGCGCCAGACGCCCACTTCCTCTCCCCCTCCCACCTCCCTCTCTCCCCCTCCTCCAAACACAGGCTGGCAACGCACTTGCGATTCCCCTAGTGTTGCAAGTATCTACGGACGGTGGTGATCACTTAACATCAGGTGATCCATCTGTTCGTTTGCCACATATGATATAAAAAAAATCATGTACTAACAGCCACTTACGACTAAAGGGTTATTTTTACGTGGAATTCATTTATTTCTCTAATATAAAATTACCCATAGTTATTCCTTATAACGTCGGTTCTCTGCCATTAAAAGTCACGTCAAAATTGGTCTAACCGTTTCGGAGATTATCTGGAACAAACAGACAGACAAAAAGCTCGTAAATGTTATTTTGGCATTATAAACAGAGACATCAATTTTATTTACTCGTGTGAATATCACGGTTCTAGCAAGATTAGTTTTAGTAGTTCTTTAGTAATGACGATTACTTAATTATAGGAAGAATACTTTTTACCCAATGATATCATAGCGAGCCAGCTTTTAGTTATAATCTCATTGCTTTTTACCTATGTTAATGTCTCTATATATAAATAGGGAGTGGGGAAACGGTTAACAATAACTCCCTCCTCTATTTATCAGCCGATTTTCTTATTTTTTTTTATTTTGTGGCTATCGATGAGCTTTATTTTTATCAGTAAAAAATGGAAAAAAGTTTTTTCCTCTATGGTCGAAGTTCCACCACTGGACGAGCACTCGTTTATATAAATATGAACCTAAGTAATTTCCAGGAGCGTTTGTCATAAAAGTCGGCATATCTAGTTGTTTTTTCAAGGAAACAGGCTTTAAGCTATGCGTTTTACCGTAACCGTGTAATAGGTGGCACTGAGATATACTTTGTTGTTATTAAATTTGAAATTATAATTTAAGGCAGACAAAGTCAGGCGCTGTTGCTAGTTTAATATAATATTTATTGCTAGCGTGAATCTCGATCTCGTATATACCATTTTATAGGACGATTGTTCCCTGTTAAACGATCAATCATTTTAAATCATTTACTAGGGTAACTCGTTCAATAAAAATAATAGCAACGACGACGTAACCGCTAATCAAAAAAGGTACAAAAGTTCAAACATTCATTGGTAGTTCAATCGTTGTGAATCGACAGGAATGCGTGCGAGGTGCAAACCGAAATGTGCTTATTGATGTTGCGATACGGTGACTAATAGAATGTACAGTATCTTCAAGAATGACACTTAGTAAACAAAACTTTAAGAGAAAGCAGTAAGGTAGTGTTTTGTTTAAATTGTAAACGAGATGATCAGGCCAAGTAGCACGCACGTGCGTGTGGTGCCGCGACTGAATCGGGGCGCGGGGGGGTCGAGATATGGCGCCTCTCGGCTCGCGGCGGGAGAGGAACAACTTTATGATGACGCCACGAATTGTCTACACAGTGTGGGATTTACTGCATGTTTTTTTTTTATCAAATGAGACGCACTGAATTAAACTTTTAAGTGGTATCTTTGTTGAAATCAAATTGATCAAGAACAATCCTCTTTATCTGGCTTAATGTCTTGGACTAAGATATAACCGTCTATAAATAGGGCAACTACAAGTGTAGGACTTTCGCTTCATTATACATCTCCTTTGCGGGAGTAACAGGTTACTTAGGCAAAAGCATTGGAGATAAGATTTCTGAATTAATAAAAAATATTAGTTATCTTAATAGTTAACTAATAATAGGAGAGATGAAGACCATGTAACTAGAAAAGCTTTGAGTATGATCGTCGATGAATATAAGAGTAGAGGAAGACCGAAAAGGGCATGAATGGGCTGTGTGAAAAATAATATGTGTGTAAAAGGTGTGAATACTGAGAGTCATCAGATGTCAATCTGATAGGCGAGAGTGGAAAAGGAAACTATGTTGTGCCGACCCTACTTAGGTGGGATAACGGTAAGAAGATGATGAGTAGTTAACTAAGATACTAGAGTAAGACTAAATTACCTAGTCGTTTTTCTGTTCCAACATTTTTACTGTCTGCCTTTTATGTTCGTTGCTAATTGAATCAAAATGGTATATAAATTGTTATATATATACTTTCATACATCGTTAGACATTCACGTCGAGCAGAAAAAGAAAGTAGCGCAATCGATAGCGCCAGCTGTTCTATTCATAATTCATATTCGCATGAAAAATGGGTTCGAATCGGAATCAAAGGAAGATGGCGGATGAATGGTGGTTTTATCCAACCCTTGCCGTTGAGGGTAACGCAAACATTGGTTTAGTAATAAAAATATTTGTCCAAATCCTCAGCGGAGAAAAGAAGCGTGCCTTTTTTTTTTCAAAATAGACCCCGCGAGCGTGACGAGTCTATTGTTACGCTGGTTGTGTAGTTTTTAAACCGGGATTAAAAAGTAGCTAATCATGTGCCCGAGTAGAGACGAATATGAAGTTGATTCGATATTATTTCATTAGGCATTAAATTAATGAATATATAAAGTTTTATACATATTTCTTATTTACCAATCAGTGGTATATTATCCTACTTAATGTTTTTTGCTGGCTCTGTAGCCTGAATGGCTTGATAGACTTTCATAACAATAATCTGTTTTCAAATCGTCTCTTCTTTATTTCCAAACCTTAACCTTAAATATTGTTTTAAATGCTATAAAACAAAGTTATTATTCGCGTCTATTTGTGTGTCTTTAGTTCTTTTAATGTACGTAACGTATTTTGATACAGTTTCCACTATCGTTTAGATCATTTCTTCTGGAAGGTTCACACGTGTGAACTAAATTTTACGAGATATATCATAACAGTGTATTATGGAATTGTACATTATACAAATATATACAAAAAAATTCAATGCTATATGTCTATCTATTAAGGATAACTCTGTAAATAATCTTTCTTATTTTTTACATGTTATTGAAAACAATCGGTTATTTGCGACGTATCAACCCTTATTCAATTAAGTATATTACTTACATTGAACTTTTAGTGCAGAACAAAATTCTCGCTTACAAAATACCATTTCAATAAATGTCCCTGAAGATATCACGGCTTTAAAATTTCTCGGAACAAATATGTAGTTGTTTGTGTGAAAATTCTTAGATAACTTCTATGATTTGAATGAACTGTAAATATTAAAACCCCTGAAATGGGTCTAAATCATTTTAATACTGTTTTAACATTCGTGTGAAGCCGCGGCTGGTGGTTGGTTCATAAATACTTGTTATTTGTATGTTTATTGATCGTCTTATCGTCTTGATCGTCAATATTCCCTAATTGTGTAACTAATGTCTAATAGATCTAATGCTATATTTACCATTTCCTAACATTTTTACATAAACTAGCGGTCCCGGCAGACGTTGTCTGGCTAAAATCCTAAAAGTTAACGGCAATGCCACCTATCGGGTCAAATCATGAATATTAACCATTCTTGAATCTGAACCTGAACACGTACAAAAAAAATCATCAAAATCTACCTAACCGTTTAGGAGGAGTTCAGTCACATACACACGGACAGAAGAATCATTACATAGTATAAAATAAAGTCCCCTACCGCGTCTGTCTGTCTGTCTGTTCGCGATAAACTCAAAAACTACTGAACGGATTTTCATGCGGTTTTCACCATTGGATAAAGTGATTCATGACGAACGTTTTAGTATATAATTTGTCAAGGATTTACTTTTAATCAAGGTGGGACAACGTCTGCCGGGCCCGCTAGTTACATTATAAAGATGTTTTAGAAATACTTTCCAGTGTCCATACGTTAACAGCTACCAGTATAATATTAAAACCCTTATTACGGCTATATCATATTTTCTATACATCATTAAATTTTGATTGCTTTTAAAAATGTTTTCGTAAATTTTAACAATGTATTTCATTTTCAATAGCGGCAATCAGTAATAAATCCTCATATTCGTCCTCATTTGCAGTTAAACGCGTTTTAAACCCCTTCTCATTTGAAAAGGTACCAATGAATGGTCCGGAGTCAATGGGTCGTAAGAAATGGGCCAGTGACATGAGGCAGTAGGCAAGTGAAACGTGTTTAGCGACCAATTTATCAAGACACCTGGGAGCTTAAGAATTCCGTGCGGTATTAAATCAGGGCACCTTAAGTCTTTCTGGGCGGACTTAGTATTTTGTTGAAGATTCTCTGTTGCACAATTTTATAGGATGGTATTTTGTTTTACTAAATCATAAATTTCAGAATGTAAAGAGAAAATTACATATTAATCGGTTTACATTTTATGTACGAATAGATCATGTGTTTTACTACGATTTACATTTAATTAACACGTATAATTTTATGACACTAATTAATCAACTATATATATTAACAGGATGTTGTATTTGCTAATTTTGTATGCACCTTAATAACTAAAATTTTATCTTCTTGTTAGATTTTAGTTATATATTTTTTTAGATTATATGTTACAATATGCTACTATGAAGAGCAAAAAAAAAATTTTTGGTTTATAAATGACTAGCGGCCCGCTCCGGCTTCGCACGGGTATAAAATATATAGCCTATGCCATTCACTGAAAAAATGATTAAAATCGATCTAGTAGTTTTGATTTATTCATTACTGCCCGTGGCCCGCCTGCGTTTGTTGCAATGTAAGCGGAAAAAATGTAATTATTTACAACATCACATTAGAAACCTCAAAAATAACAGTATTTCTCCACTATTTAATGGATGTTATTATAGATATAAACCTTCCTCTTCAATCACTCTATCTATTAAAAAAAAACGCATCAAAATCCGTTGCGTAGTTTTAAAGATTTAAGCATACATAGGGATATAGGGACAGAGAAATCGACTTTGTTTTATACTATGTAGAGATGATGAACTCGAAAAACTCTTAAGCGATTTAAAAAATTCTTTCACCTGTAGAAAGCCATAATATCAGCGGGTAATCAGGTGTATTATATTTTGAAAATCTACAAAGACGCAAGTGAATCCGCGAGGAAAAGCTAGTGTATAGACAAACAAATGTACCGTTATAAATGTGAATTGTATAATATTTCAATTAAGTATATAAATATGTGACCGAAATATTATAGAATTGTATATGTTATGATTTTGAGGTACGCTACCGTCATGAACCAGTGTTGTGGGTCTTCTTAAACTGGTGGCTGTCCAAGCTCCGTTAATGAGGCAGGTGGTTCTTACACAATGTGCTCCATATACAATGGGAACGTAGCGGCTGGGGGTGGATAGCACCCGCATGTATCGTGAATGTGGAATTGTTAATTTAAATTTATTATTTTTAAACCTATTATTATCGCCTCAAGTCGTGTACAGAATTCTGTGTACTATTTTCGTTTGTTTTTAATAACTGAAAATTTAAATGATATAAAATTATTCTGCACCCTCTGTTTATTTATTCAGTATAGCCATTACGTTTGTATTTATAAAAATAGTATAAAACAGAGTTCCCTACCGCGTCTATCTGTCTGTCTGTTCGCGGTAAACTCAAAAACTACCGAACGGATTTTCATGCGGTTTTCACCGGTGGATAGAGTGATTGACGAGGAACGTTTTAGTATATAATTTGTCAAGGAATTTATCATAATCAGGGCGGGGCAACGTCTCCCGTGCCTGCTAGTTTATAAAAAAGAATCGATTGGTTACTGCGATTGTGTTGATCGACGTATGTTCGACTCTTTGCTAATAGACGCTAGTTTTGGGTGAAGAAAATATCGTGACAAAACTAGAGCATCGTGCTAGAAGCCTGTCTAACAAACACCTTGAAGTTGTCCATCAGTCTCTTTATAAGTTTAATGTGTTTGCCACCTTACTTCACATCGTATTTGACATGAGATGAGGTAGTTAACCCACTAAAAAAGAATTTTCAAACTTATTAGACGCAAAAATGAACTAATAACTTGTATTAAAAATTAAAATAATTGTTAGAATTCACTGAAGTCGTAAGATATGAGCAATTGCCCAAGCAATACATTTGCTGATATGTAATTCTGAGTAAAGTGACTACTTTTAAAATAGAGTGATACTGTATTATCACTAAGGTATACTTTTTTTATGTCATAGGAGGCAAACAGGTGGAACACCTGAAGTTTAGAGACCACCACCGTCCATAGAGACCAGCAACGCAAAGGGAGTCGCAAATGCGTTGCCAGCCTGTGTTTGGGGTTAGGGGCGAGGTAGGGAGGAGGTGGGGAGGAAGGGAAGGGGAGGTGGGTCTCCGGCGCACTCACTGACCGAAAGGAAACGCAACAACGCAAGCACTATTACTTCAGGTCGGTTTTCTGCGAGAGGGTGGTAGTACCCCGGGTCTAGGCGACCCATTCATGCTGAAACCAGTAACAACTTCAGCGTGACTCTACCACCTACAAACTAGATAACTAGAAAAACCTACTAGATATATAAATCGATTCTTTGTTGTTCTCGATGACTGGATTATTTTCTGTGAATATGACTGAGTTTCCTGCTGAAGTTTGGGGACTACAGTGTGGAATTCTTCAAGGGACAATTAAATAGGATATTAAAGGGTCGGTAACAAGCATGTGAATCCTCCGGTTTTGCAAGCGTCCATAGGCTGCGCTGATTGTTTAATACCAGGCGGCTTGCATGCTTGTTTGTGGTAAAAAAAAGTAATTTTTTGTTTTGTTTATAATGTTGTACCTTACAAACGTTCTTGTAATAATAATAGGAAGGATTTGAACTAGTGCTTTCTTGTATATCTTATGTTTTATTTCGAATAGTTCAAAGAATCGTAGCATGTTTGGAATGGCTCCTCTTTGATAATTCCCACTATCACTGCTGATAGTAACTAAGGAATAGGACTTCAAGTTTTACTAAAAAACAATACATTTTAATAATCGGTTCAATTTGGAGATTATTTCTTATAATGAACAAAAACATATAAAATACGTATTTTAAGTCTTAATTTCTTGATTTTTTTTTCATTTTATTGGCAATAGATTTCAATTGACCTCCGTATAAAAATAAGCTTTATATTTTACGATACAATATAAAAAATGAGATATAGATGATTTACTTTTCATAGGTAACTTTCAATTATTTTAATTGACAGGAACTCTCCAAATAAATCATTACATTTTAATGAATCCCACACAGTCGCATATATTTACATTCTCTAAAAATGTATTGTGATAAACAAAACTATTTTCGCGACACCACTTCAAAGCTAGCTACTGCAGGAAACATCAGTCATACGGCGAATGCATTTCATGAACTAAAAATAACAAAACACTTGGCCCTTCTAAACTTGAACTTGATGTGGGATCACTGACCGAGGATGGGCCGCGATAACTGTGCTCTAGTCTCGTCGAACTGGCTTCCTCGCGCCTTATATCACATGTTGTAAGTTAATATATATTTTAGATTTACCCTTAAATTTTACCGTGAATTAGTCTATCAGATCTTTAATTTAATTACAGTTCTCGTAAGCCTTTTTGGCTGCTCTAAATAAGTCCGGACTTACGCATAACAGTCAAGAGTGTAATAAAAAAAGATAAAATATTTTTACAGGAATCTATAATTGAAATTTATTTATTTTTATGTTGTCTCTATGTTATATTTTACATATAATAATACCTATTTATCCTTAAATTTCTGTTCTTGGCACCTATATTCAGAGCGGTCAAAAAGTTTGGTGGGGAATGTAGTTACATAAATGTAAAAACAAAAGATAATTTGATGTTTATAATAGGTAGTAGTTCTGCAGTACTGGCCATTTCAAATCAAAATAATTTTTGTTTGGCTAAGAATTCTAATTTCAAATTAATTTTATTTTAAAAACATGTAATTCTTTTTTGATTAGTGTTACATTTTCATCGCGTTTCAATCTTTTTTGTCATCATGGATACGTTAAAAATTCGAGTAATTATGGAATATGAGTACCGTCGTGGCAGCAACGCGGCACAAGCGGCACGCAACATCAACGACGTTTACGGAGCTAACACCACAAACCAACGCACCACCTGTTATTGGTTTGCTCGCTTCCGTTCTGCGAATTTCGACCTAAAAAATGAACCTCGCGGTCGTCCGAAGACTTTGGTCGACGATGACGAATTAAAAGCGATTGTGGAAGGTGATGATACACAATCTACGGCTGAATTAGCAGCAGCTTTCGACGTTAGCGTCAAAACAATATTGGTCCATTTGCGTCAAATTGGCAAGGTAAAAAAGCTTGACAAATGGGTGCTCCACGAACTCAATGATTGCTAGCGCGAAGTACGCGTCGAGACGTGCCTTGCACTGCTCAACAGACACACAAATGAAGGAATTTTGAACCGCATTGTCACCTGCAATGAAAAATGGATTCTGTTTGATAACCGCAAGCGCTCAGCAAGTTGGTTGGATCCTGGTTCAGTACCTAAACAATGCCCTAAACGAAAACTTACCCCTAGAAAAGTGATGGTCACTGTTTGGTGGTCTAGCGCCGGTGTGATTCATCACAGCTTCTTACCAAACGGGGTGAGCATTGCTGAAAATGTGTATTGTGAAGAACTGAACACAATGATGGAGAAGCTGGCACATCTCCAACCAGCGTTGGTCAATCGCTCGTCTCCGCTGCTCCTGCACGACAACGCGCGACCTCATACTGCACAGCAGACGGTCTCCAAGTTGCAAGAACTGGGGTTGGAAGTTCTCCGTCATCCGCCCTACTCACCAGATCATGCGCCTACAGACTACTACTTTTTCCAGAATTTGGATAACTCCTTGGCGGGAAAAAAATTCAATACTCGAGAGGCAGTACAAAATGCCTTTGAAGAATTTGTTGCCTCCCGCCCAGCTGATTTCTTTAAGAAGGGCATCAATAAACTGCCTCTGCATTGGCAAAGATGCATTGATTGCATGGGTGATTACTTCGATTAATACAAATAAAAAATACATGAAAAAAATTCGTTTCAATTTTTTCATACAAAACGGCAATTTCATAGGTAAAGACCTAATATTAAATCTATTTTTCAGAACAGCTTACTATGAGTTTACTTTAACCTGTTAAAATAGTTCATGCTCTTATTTACCTTTGTATTTATTCGTTCATTTTAAAATATATACTAGAAATAGTATTGCTTACTAGCCATTTGTTGGTTTTCGTCTTTTTGACTTTATTCTATGCTAAGCAGAGCCAGCATAAGTTTTTCTATTTCATTCTCTTTACATTTGTTATCTTAGTATGTGCTCCTTGTATTCGCATGCACACCATTCCTTATTGCGTTTATCCATACCTTTTTCAGCTTTTCGTTATCGATAAGACCTAAGGATAATATGAGCTATGCCAGATAGGAGTAATGTTGAATGAATGAATTACAATAAATATACTTTTTAAGTTGTACACTTGTGAGTTGAGTGAGAAGGCCCGCCTCTTTTCCCCCTTTCCCTTCCCCTTTCTCCTTTCCCTACCCCTCCCCCATACACAGGCTGGCAACGAACTTGCGACTCCCCTGGTGTTGCTAGTATCTATGGACGGTGGTGATCTCTTAACATCAGGTGACCCACATATTCGTTTGCCGCCCTTTGACATTAAAAAAAGGAAAGAGTATAGTGCCACAAGCATAGAATAATGAAACCGCTTCCATTTACAATAGAAGTCGCATAAGCGTCGTGCCTGCCTTACCACTCATACATGAATTTTTCATGTATGTCCTTCCCGACTCCCGTAAGCACGATCAGTCTGTTCGCGTAGCTCTGACAGTGATTGTCTCCGCTAAAATATTATTATACGCAGTAAATATGTCTAATTGTGCAGTGAATAATTGTAAAAATCATTACAGAAAGAAAGTATTGATTGAATTAAGTTTCTTTGTGAAATAAAATATTAAACTAAACCAAACTGTCATGGCAGCGCGCCATATGTCTAAGACGCTGTAGTGTTGTGCCTATTCGGATTGTATCGAGTATCTATAAATAGATTTTTTATTTTATAAGCAATATTAATTCTATTATTAACCGATACTTTTGATAACTGTTGTGATATTTTTTATTTGTCATTTAAATTATATAATGTTTATTTATTTATATATTTTTATGATTATTAAATAAACACATATTAATTCTATATACCTTATGTACTTATATACTTCAATAATTTAATAAGCTCTTTGCAGTGAAACACTGCTATTCAAAGATACCATTCCACGCGGACGAAGTCGCGGGTACAACTAGTTAAAATATATTTAAACATCACACTCTATTACATTTTTAAAAGTAGTAAAGATAAAGTAAATTCGAAGAGTCGAGTTTATAATAATCTTAATTTATTTAAGGGTTACAAAATTTTGTATTATAATATTTAATTAAATATATTTTTATTGTATTTTAGTGATTAAGATGCTATTGTTACAATAAATAAATTGAATACATTTTTATCGAACTTTTTTTTATCATAATTAACATATCGATACAGTATCCGTACAAGTTTGTAATGCACATCACTATAGAAACAATGGGCGTTACCCCGCGTTACCCCCACGTCCCTCCTCACACCCGCGTAAACGGATCGCACGGTCCCCATACTAAAAACCGATTGTGCACTCTCTATTAACTACGCGCAGGTTTGTTACTCTATTGCCACAAGGCATATTCTTCCTGCTAACCAGTATTATTGTTGAAAAAAGATCTATTGTAGGTAGTGCACGTAAAAAAATCTATTATCTTCTTCTTCTATATAGAAATAGGCAGAGAGAAAACAATCAAAAACATTATTCTCCTCTGTTTCTTAGTCGATTTTCTTTATTTTTATATTCTTTTCATCTATGACGCACTTTAATATTATCAAGAAAAAAATAATTAACCTGAGGATGGTAACTAGCCTGGTGCATTTAGAAAAAGCCCTACCATCGTGCTATAGTTTATTCAAGATGTTTTCTTTCACCTAAAGCTCCGATTCAAGGATTCGAACCTATTCACTTGACGCGGTTTCGGAGAATACGCTTCAACGCTTAAAAATCCACATGAAAATAGGCATATGTAGACATTTGAAAACGGAAAATATTTACACATTTGATTTGCGATATCTTAATATTTTGTTACAACCATGAGTAATTAAGAAATAATAATAATAACAGCCGTATAAGAAATCTCAGGCATTGCTTGTATATACTAACTGTACCAGCGACTTTGTCTGCGTGAAACAGGCGCCGCCAGGCCTCCTCTGTGGAAGGAGACGGCTATGTGATTACCGGCCACCTCCTCCATCCGCCGGACCTGTGCAAGGGGAAGATGGGTCCTCCCGACTGGCCCATCTTCCCTAGGCCCGACTACGATAGCGAGAGGAGGCGATCGAACTGCCGCCTCCTCCTGTCGGTCCTCCGTTGGCGGAGACGACCGCTCAGAGGGTCCTCCTCGCAGACCCTCTCCGCCGCCTATTTCTGCGAGACGACTTCCTCGCAGAAGGAGGCCACAATATTCCATACATTCTCGCTGCCGAGCATGGCCGCCACTACGTTCGGCAGCGAGCGATCTTGTCCTAATGCCGTAGCCACAGTGCGACGTTGCTCCTCCCACGCAGCAGCAGCGAAATCGCCGCCGCCGGGCCTCGTCTTGTTAGAAAACAACCGGGCACACACCGGCCATCTCCTGGTCCGGTTACATTCTCGACCTATCTGAGCTAACCTAAGCTAAGCTAACTATTCATACATATATGAGTTGTTGAAACATATATGTGTACCAGGCATACATACCTCAACAACTCTTATATATATTTCGTATCGGATAATTTTCTAAACTATTTCAGTTTGATAAGGGAAAAAATAAAACCCTTCTACTTGCATGTGTAAGCGTGTATGCATGCACGTGTGTGGCGGTGATATGTGTAATGTTGTCGCAGTGATGTAAGATTTTGTGTCACTGTATCGCGCGAGCAGCGCACTCAAGGGCTCCACGCCGAGGGAACGGACCTAGGCTTGAGCCGCTACCGAGGGGGACCGTCTGAATGTATTAGGTTCATTTACTTATCTACTTTTCTCACGAACTTAATTCGCGTTGTCATTAAAAGTACAATAACATTTTACAGACCGACCCAATTTTAATGAAACAAAGACTAAATGTTCCTTGAAGATATGCTTTATGATTCCCTTGAAGAGGTTTTATCACGTACGCAGTATTTTAGCAGTGATAAGTGTTCATACCAACAGACAGACTGACAGACGGAGATTTCTAAAATTGATTACCTGCAACAATTTTTCTTACAAAAATCTAAACAGTACAGACACGTTACATTTACATTATTATTATATCTATATATACAAATAATGACAATAATATACATAACTTACGTAATTAGTGTCACTTATATTTGAGCAAATCATATAAATGGACAATTATGTAATAATACCTCAACTGTTTAATAATTTATCATAGTAAATATGTTATTAATTAAACGTAACATTATCGTCGTGTTACTTGTTCAATATTTAAAACAATTTTATAGCAATACAAATACAGCTAAACCGAATACCAACATCAACAATCGATTATTCTATATCGGGAATGTCTGCGATCGCCCGCCGCTGCCAGAAATAATGTCTCAGAACACCACAGTTAATTTATCACTTTAATAATAATAAATATTACCTAACAAAATTTGTGATAATCATAGCTTATTGGTAACGTGTTATATGTTATATATATATATATATATACTAGCGGACCTGGCGGACGTTGTCCTGCCTTGATAATAAAAAATAGAAATCCCAAAAGTCAACTGCAGCGCCACCTACCGGGTCCAATTGTGAATATAAACCATTCTCACATCCACTCAAACCCTCACAAAAAATTTCATCAAAATCATTCCAATGCTTCAGAGGAGTTCGGTCACATCCACGCGAATACAGATAATATATTATTATAAGTGATTATATATTATTATTTATTGTGATATTTTGTTACCACCAAAAATAAAAATTCGTTCAGGGGACTGTCTCTACCACTTCCAACTATGTAACTACATAATAGATTAGATGAGATTGTGGTCAAAGAATACATTAAAAACTAGTTGACCCGGCGACGCGTGGCTGTGACTCAGTTATTATATCGTACATATTGATAAGAATACATAATTGTTGTTGATAATATGATCAATAAACATCACTTAACGATTTAAATTATTTTTTTAATATAAAAAAAAAACTACTTTTTGTGACTTAAATATAAAAGCGAGACATATGCTGTCGCTGACTTTTTTGTAGACATTGTCAAGCTCTACAACTTTTCTCTAGAACTCAATCATATATCTCTCCACGTTAAGGCAGCGTTCGTAAGAAACGTTTTCGTTCGACCGTTTTTTCTCCGACTTACTTTGCAAATCCGACTACCCCAAAAAAAGTCTTTTAATTTTTCGGTTAATATAGCCTATGACACTCAGAAATAACGTGACTTTCTATCGGTAAAAGAATTTTAAAAATCGGTTTAGTAGATCCAGATATTTACCCCCTACAACCTCACAAACTTTACTTCTTTATAATATTAGTATAGATAAGAATAATTTACTTAACTGCACATTCAATAAAAAGAGATTTACTATATAATATTATTTCTTTTTTTATCATTTAAAAATAATGTGCATTTTTATATATGACTAGCTGTGCCCACTGCTCCGTCCGTGTCGAACCTAATGTAAAAAAAACAGTGACAAATATATTACTACTCTTTTCTCATACTTGCCTCGAGCCGTCATTCAAATTACAATAACTTTCACAGAGTGGACCGATTTTAATGAAATAAAAACTAAGTTACTCCCGAAGATATGCTTTATGAATTTTTGAAGTTTTATTGTGAACCCAGTACTTTAGCAGTGATGCGTGTTCATACAAACAGACAGACAGACGGACAGACATTTCTAAAAATGATTGAAATGTGTTCTATTACTTATTCCTAGACACCTGCAACAATTCTTTTCATGAAAATCTAAATAGTACAGACACCTTAGATTTACATTCTTATTATATGTATAGATTAGGATCATTTATATCAATAACATTCGCATACTAAATTAAACCATACAAACCAGAAAAGCTCGAGTTATATCAACTACTAATAATAAAATTATATAATTGATTAATACGAGCAGTTAAAGAAGCCCTAACTCATTTCCAGTCAATGTTATAATCAAAGTAATGTTTGATAATAAATAAGTAACCTGACAAGTTACTTTGTGTTACATGTACTCAATATTATAAGCTAAGTCATTTTACAAATTCATTGTTACGTTTGAAAAAGAGACATTTAGAATATCTACTATTAGCCCCTGCCCGCGACTCCGTTCGCGTGGAATAGTTACTTTGGGCTAACGCTAACACGCAGCGAAAGTTCTCAAGAGGAAAAAACCCGATTTTAAAATATTTTTCATTGGTGCTCCGCTCCTATTGGTCTTAGCGTGATGATATATGGCCTATAGCTTTCCTCGATAAATGAGCTAGATAGCACTGAAACAATTTTTCAAATCGGACCAGTAGTTCCTGAGATTACCCCCTACAACATCACAAACTCACAACGTCACAAACTCGCAAACTTTACCTCTTTACAATATTAGTATAGATTTTGTAAATTAACAAATTTTATAGAAAATTACACACATATTATTCCATCGAAATAAATGAGTCGATTCAGTGTTTGTCTACTTAACCGTTTCAACGCGACTGTAGAACAAAACAAAAAAAAAACATACTTTATTTAATGTTTATGTCACTATATATTACATTTTTATGGAACACTCAGTGATATTATAACTAAAAAGCTATAGATACGTTACCTGTATGACATTTTAACAAAACGAATGGCACGATAACGCACACATATGTAAAGTAATGTTGTAACGCCACACTGTCTTAAAGAAAATGTGGAAGTAAGATGGCATATTTTCAATATCGGCAGTAAAAAAGGAATAGTTATATGTTGCTTAGATACATATTGATAGGATTGATAGAGCAGCCGTTAAAAATAAGCTAACTAGCCAAGTTTTACTACAGCATTTTAGTTATAATATCAATAGAAACACTTGTATATGAAAAGATAAATGTGTTAATTATTTATTACGACGTATGTATATTTTAAAGGAGAACACATTAATAATTCCTAAAAAAAATGTTTTAAAGTGATCCTTATTTGTATACTTACAAAACCTTTTTAGTAATTAGAAAAAATCCCGAATTTCGCAATAAAAGTTTATACAAAATATCAGAACAATGTTAGTTTATTTATAGCCATTTAGTTTCCACTTTTATAGAGGACAACGTTTTGTGCATTCCCATTTACTGTTGGCAACATGTTCAAGGCACAAAAACAACAGAAACCGCTGATATTTCGCTTTTATTAAAGTTATTGTCTGCGCCCGATCTCATATCGTTACGAGTGTGGCTTTTTATGACATATGTCATACGTAATTGCTTAGGAGCGGTGGTATCCCTCGGGCTCCTTTAGCAGACTTTGACGCCTGCTGAGCGAATTTAATCTTTATACTACTATATAAGGTCTAACCGTTGTTCCAGCTCATAATAAATGTAGTCCCATACTGTTTTATTACTACTTTAGGAAGTGAATACGCACTATGCTTAATTTAGACTCATTCGATTCGTGCTTTCGTTATTCTGTTTAGTTTATGTTCAATGATGTATACTACTAGCTGATAGTCGTGACTTCGTCTGCATCGTTTATTATCTTAACAATATATTTATGTACACAGGAAAAAAACATAAGTATCACACCGCTTGTCCCATTTCTCTATGGCAAAAACATACATCGCTAAGCACATACGATGTTATTACAAAAAAGTTAAATACGTATTGAATACTTGCTTTAAAAAGGGTTCGTATTAAATGCACCGCGGTCGATGAATGTTCGCCATCTTACTCTTTTGTCTCGCTTCGTTTAGGTTAGGTTAGACCTGCGAAAAAGGATAACGCAAACTTGCCTCGGGCGACCGCGGTGAATATAATACGATACCTTATTAAAGCAAGTGTTTAATACGTATTTAACTTTTTTGTAATAACACCGATAATGTTTATAAAAATTGCAGTTTCTTAGAACTGTAGTAACTTATATCAAATGTAGGTTTCGTGATATTCTTTTACATAAGGTCATAACATTTTAGATTAGTTCTATGAAGTAAAAAATTGGTTGAATTCTGTTACTTACTGCATTAGTACTTAATGCGTGATGCGCGGTTTACGGCAGGCTTCAATTATTTTATTTTTATAGAAGATTAAGGATGCTATAAGTTGAATAGTGCAGAAAAAAATCTTATTCGATTTACATTTGTTTAGAAGATGGTGATAATGAGTTGTCATTAGACTAACAATGCAAAGTGCTATACTCGTGTTTAGTTTTTAAAATGCTGATTTACTGTCAACGCTGTCAAGTGATCTTAAACACGTATGGTATAAAACAATGTATAAAGTACGATTATTGCGCAGAGTACTGAGCAAACAACTGAACCCCGCCTTATAACACTGACATAGGCATTCACAATTCGACCCTTCTCGGTAATGTTTGATTGTCGCCTGGCGGCTAATCGACTTTCGGTCCCAGATATTCCACGTCGTGCCAAACAACCTGACAGTACTTTTACTTTGTTCACTCATATCATACCTTTCGAACAATATGTAAGGAAATAATTCTGCTTCTAATAGTCATAGAGCTTTGTTCGATACCCTATAATCTGCCTGAATAAGTACGCTATAAAATGTAAAGATAGTTTTTAAAATCTGATTGGTTTGACAAGTGAGTTCAAATAAATAATCTCGTCAACTATTAAAATATCTTCTACGACATTGAAGATGGTGATAAATTAAATATAAGAATATTACATAAACCTTATTTGCAATGTCTAATATTCATATTTTCCGAGTCTTGTATTCGTTCTTCTTTCTTTACTTTTATTAAACGGTATACGGTAACGCTCCCTCTTAGTCATGTGCCAAACATCTGCGCCAACCGATTTTTTACAAACTCCAACTTTTGACCCCACTTCACTTCAATTATTCATGTGGGAATCGGTTTTTTATCGGTAGCCTTTTAGTCAATTTCATACCTAAATTCCGAACGCGGAAGGTTATTATTCGATCAGGTTTTATTCCTGGGACCGTAGTATTAATTGCTTAGGACTATTAATGAAATATAAAGTGTTTTTTATTTTTGTATTGCAAACACGGCTTAACAATGCTTGCTTTTAATTATAATTTAAATATATATAACGTATATGTATAAAAGTACACTTATATGTGTTTTTTTAGTTCAAACAGGATCAGACGTTTTACTTCATTTTGTACTTCGGAAGGTTTATTCATAAATGCAACCGAAATGTAATTATCACTATCTATACAAATAATAAGAATGTAAATCTAAGGAGTCTGTACTTTCTCGATTTTCGTGAAAAAAATTGTTGTAGGTAGGTGTCTAGGAATCATTGCATAGTGTAAAATAAAGTCCCCTACCGCGTCTGTCTGTCTGTTCGCGATAAACTCAAAAACTACTGAACGGATTTTCATGCGGTTTTCACCAGTGGATAAAGTGATTCATGAGGAACGTTTTGATATATGATTTGTCAAGGATTTATTTTTAATCAGGGCGGGACAACGTCTGCCGGGCCCGCTAGTAAGTAATAAAACACATTTCAGTAATTTTTTAGAAATATCTGTCTGTCTATCTCTGTTTGTATGAACACGCATCACTGCTAAAGTACTGAGTTCACAATAAAACCTCAGTCGACTCTATCAAAAGTTATTGTGATTTAAATGACGACTCGAGTCAAGTACGAGAGAAGAGTAGATAAATAATGCATTCAGATTACTTTATTAATCACTGTTTTTTACATAAGGTTCCACGCGGACGAAGTCGCGGGCACAGCTAATACAAAATAAAAGAATTAATTGATTTTGAAAATTATTAATAGTTGTTATAAATATGTCCCAGGTTTAATAATGTTATTTTTTGTTCTTTAAATTTGCTTTCTAGATAGTGTTGACAAAATTACGATCGTAAAATTTAAAAAAAATCACTTCACAATACAAAATAATTTCACGATCGCTACATAAAATATCAAATGCAAGAAATCAATTAGTTTTTTATTCACTGCTTCAAATATTTTTACTCATTTACAATTGTGCTTTTTATTCATTTTATTCATTACCCTCTAAATGCTACAGATATGTAATGAAATATAACTCATTCCACGCCAAAGCTACTGAACATATAGCCATAGGAATATGATTATTCGATCCAAAATTCTCGCGGATGGTTCTAGTCTATTATATTATCTATCTATCTATTTATTGATATCTATTTTATTTATTGAATTAGATCGACCCTTCGCCTTTTTTTAATGCCAAACGAAACGAGCGTGAATCAGCTAGTCATTCCCACGACTGTTTTGTATACCACACAAATTCTCGTATAATTAGTACTAAAGTGTACAGATAAAATACACCCATGGTACTCATATTTACCCGACTGCGTTGGGACCACCATGATCACGGTGATAAATCCGTCACAATGAATCTCTTTAAGGCTATCGTGTTTCCGTATCACTCGAGTGTATATCCAGCTGCCAAGAGGCATGAATGTGTAGTGCATAAGAAGCGTTGGTGGTTTAGTGGTTAGCGTGTTTCAATACTGCATCATTGTGAATAAGCCGAAACTTTTGGTGAAAGAATCAAGAATCAATCAATCAAATATCAAGATGGTAAGTTTTCTCTAAGTCCGCCCTATCAGTTACCAGTTAAAGTGGAGTGACTCGTCTTAGGTTCCGTATCACCCGGGGGAGGCGGTAGTATGTGAGACGTGTACTCACTAAGTTCTACGGTGCATCATCGACCACGCCCCGTCCTAAGAAGGAAACAGCTTGGTACACCCCAGCAATCTGCCGGACCAAAACAATGGAGCCTAGCTACCATACTCAAATTTGAAAATTTGTCGTCAAACATTCATAGCAGTGTTCCGGCAGTTGTATTTGAGATCCAGTCTCCCTCTAGGTGTAGGTGGTAGAGCCACGTTTTGTAGGTGGTAGAGCCACGCTTTGTAGGTGGTAGAGCCACGCTTTGTAGGTGGTAGAGCCACGCTTTGTAGGTGGTAGAACCACGCTTTGTAGGTGGTAGAGCCACACTTTGTAGGTGGTAGAACCACGCATTGTAGGTGGTAGAGCCACGCTTTGTAGGTGGTAGAACCACGCATTGTAGGTGGTAGAACCACGCATTGTAGGTGGTAGAGCCACGCTGAAGCTATTAATGGTTTCTGCATGAATGGGTCGGCTCGACCGGGGTAGTACCAACCTCTCACAGAAAACCGACGTGAAGTAACAGTGCTTGCATTGTTGCGTTTCGTTCGGTCACTGAGAGCGCCGGATGTCCCACCTCCCCTCACCTTACTCCCCCTCTCTCTCAAGACAGGTTGGCAACGCACTTGCGACTCCCCTGGTGTTGCAATTATCTATGGACGGTCACTTAACATCAGGTAACACCTGTCCGTTTGCCTACTATGGTATAAAAAAAAGCGTGTTATTAGATACCATATAAAATACCATATTAGACCACATCGTTCATAAAAACAATCTGTTTCTTTAGTATAATTGCCCGAACAATGACGGATGTCTTGCAATAGATTCGGGGGTCGTATACTCAGATATAGCGTGTTCTAATACCTCTACGTGGGTTCGTAAGTTTTGTAAATGAGTTCGGGAACAGAGTTTTTGGTGAAAAACAAAAAAAGACGATGAAACCATAGCGTAGTGGTAGAGCTTTTTCTAAGTGCGCCTGGCTAACTACTACCAAGTTGAAAATCTGTTGTCAAGCATCTATAGGTGTGTTCCGGCAACTACAAATCAGAGATAGTCGTTCTCCCGGTTTAGTGTATTTACTATCCATGCCTAATTCAACGTTAAGCATCTGGTGAGATTGTAGTTAACCGCTAAAAGCCATAAAGTACAATAAAACTTAGTATAGTATAGTAGTATATTAGTATAGTATTGCGCTGTGCTTACCATTGGATAACAGTGTGGTCATTTTTGTTGTGGTCAAAAAGTGTATTAACGCATAAACAGTATCCGTGTTATTACAATTAAATGCACCGCGCTCGCCAGCCGCTGCCGTGGCAAGCTCGCGTTATCCTTTTTCGCAAGTCTAACGTAACAGAGATAAAGGAGCAAGATGTCGAACGTTCGACGAGCGCGGTGCATTTAATAATTTAATACGAAAGTACCCAAACTTTTATAAAACAATTATTCAATACGTATTTAACTTTTTTGTAATAACACGGTATATATTTAAGATTTAGATTGCAATCGTGTTTAGTTTGAGAATTCATCATGAAAGTTGATATATGTTGGAGTTACCAACGTTTCTTTTTATTGGGTCACACGCTTCTCTAATGTTTCTTGTCTGGGCATTCCGCGCAGATGTTCGCATGTTGTCTTTATTATTGCTTTACTTATAACGGATAAAAGTGATATTAATTTTTTCATTAGCCCCTAAGCGTTTATTGGATCCTGTACTAGAGCGGGAGTGGTAACCAACTATTTGAAATTTCAAAAGATGTAGTGACCATTTTTTATAAACATTAGAAAACAATAAAATAAATTGCCAAATGTACGTAAGCCCGTCATTTAATGCACTGCGAAAAGAAACAAACTGTAAAGTTAATATAAGGGGTTTTTGGCGAGATTTTAGTGTGTCATGTAGTGGTTTTTATATTTTATTCATAATCTTGTGTTACTTGACTCTATATTGTGTAAAATTGGCGGTGTTTAGTGTAATATAGTTTGTTTATTGTGCATAAGTGAAATGAATGGATAATAATACCACGGAGCATGAATTCTGAGATGCCACAAAAATTCCCTCGAAAGTTGTAACAAGGGAGCCACCATCTTGTTGTAACATTGACATCGAATTTTTTTTTTCTCGAACTGACTACGCTATTGGCCTAGCAAGGCCTTAACATCTTCACCGGACTACTAAGGCGAGCGCTTAAGGCACTCAGCCGATTTTATTTTGACAACTAGCTCAAAGGTGCGTGGCACACCTCGGTTTGGGCTGTTGCCTGATTCATGCAATTCGTGACCTATCTGAGCTAATCTAAGTTAAGCTACATATTCATACATATATGAGTTATTGAAACATATATGTGTGTTTTGTATTTTGTATAGGAATTGACATTGAAATGATCGCACGACACTTGTAATAAATACTATTTATTAACTACTCGACCATGGCAGTAATAATTGGAAGATTGATAGCCAAAAAAAAAAAGAAAATAAAGAAAGTAATATAAGCCTTTGGATTAACAGAATAATACTGGTTAAAATTGTTTCCATTTACAATGTCTTATATTCTTTGTTGAGAGTATACTTTTAACTTTGTATTGTTATGAACAAAATGATCTACTTGATAAATTGTGGGCTGTAGCCGAGAGGAAGGAAACGATGAAAAACTTTACGGAATTGTTTTCAAGCGGTTCCCTTTATAATTCGGATATCGTGTTCGCTTGTTACCAAAAATATGGCCTAGATAAATTCTTAAGTTCGAGAAAAAGTTGTGTCAACAAGTTTTTCAACCCGCGGAAAGGTTTCCCGAACAGTAATTAGGTATACAAGTTGAGCTTAACTTATGTTTGCGTCCATGAAAGTATTTTGTAACTTTCATTGAACGGTTTTACCTAATTTTCTCGAACTGATTTTTTGTAATTAATAAAATAAATTGGTTAGTTTTCTTTTTGTCGAAATTACAATTATTGTATGGTCATTTTTTAATCCTCAATTATTCTTTACTTACGAGTAGGCTTATTTAATGCAGTATTGAATAATATAACATTTTTTTAAACTTGTATTTCAAATAAGTAATAACAATTATAAGTATTTAGTTAGGTTAGTTAATCTCAAGCATGTTTTCTAATACTATAAATACTAATGTGAGTATGTTTGTTATGCTTCCACGTCTTATCTATTTAGTACTTAAATTACATCATGAAATTTGGCCTAAATATTGTTAGGGGTACAGGAAAGTTATCTTTCACCCAGAAAGAAGTATTGTTCCTAAGGAGGATATTAAACATTATTACATTAAAATTAACGCAAGCAAAGCCCTGATCGAAAGCTAGTTTTCGATGAATAGAAAGTTTCTTCACTGTATATAAGTAACGGTTTGAAGCGACAATGTTTTACTATTAGCGCGTTCATATACTCGTCCTACAGTGGTTTCTTGAATTCTACAAGAAGACTGAGTTTTTATTTAGAAGTTCAATGACAATATAGTATAATGGCACGGTATTGCATTCGTCTGGTTAACTACTACCCTACATTTGGAAATGTAAACTAAATAACTATGAATTCTCGCAGTTATTACCTGAAGGCTCTTCTTGGCTTAGTACGTAATATAGAGTGCAATTGTGATGAAACACTAGCCTGCAACTGAATAAAAAAGCGTGTTAATTGGGAGACGTAAATCCATCTTTATATAATACAACCCCAATACTTAATTCAGTAAAATAGTATAACTATTATACCAGTACCGCGTTTACGTTCCAATAAACGTATTAGTTCTGAAAACTAAATCGCAATGTGTCAAATACCAACGCACGGCGCGGCGCAGACTGAATGAACGGGATTAAACCAATTTGCGTCCACTACCTTACATCGGTTCGTAGCATCATAATAGACCGCTGAACGTTTGTGACTATTTGTCTCACTCTAATTACTTGAGAGATCTTAATTACAGGCATCCGGCCCGTTTGATTGGTACCCCGCTAACCCCGCATTGTTTGTATTCTCAGTTAACAGGACAATTGCAACTGCACTTAGTCATGGGGCCCGTCGTCACCGTGGGGTTAATAATACCTACCCGTTGTTGAATACATGTCGATGACCTTTGACACGTGATACTAATTGATTTCAGATGGTGTGGTGCTCTCTGAAACATTACACGTTTCTGTGTCGTGTTCGATGTAATGTAGATTGGTTGATCGATTACCTATTGCTTACATAATATACTTATATCTATCTTTCTTACATATAAATATAATAAAGGTCTGACGCTGTGCGTTCATCACGCAAAAACTAATGGAGAGATTTCCATATGTTTTCTATGTATTAGACATTTGGTTCTTATGCTAAAGAAAGATCGCTAGTTTCATTTCATAAAAAGTTATAAAAGTTTTTAAGCATTTTTGTAAGCACTACGCTGTTAGCAATGTTTGTTTTCTTTCTGTTGATAATTGGGGCAAGCGGTATGGTGCTTACGTTGTTTCATCAGTACATAAAATATAGATATTATCAAGATAATAAAATACTTAGACGAAGTCGCAGATATCAGCTAGTTTTATATAATTGTGTTAATGTAAATAATAAAGATACTAAATGTTTTAATTATTATTTTCATTTTATATTTTTAATTTATTTTATTGGCATTCGGTGATAATCTACAATCCATTGTTAAGCTTTCCCAGCTGTCTATATATCATTACATAGTATAAAACAAAGTCCCCTACCGCGTCTGTATGTCTGTCTGTTCGCGATAAACTCAAAAACTACTGAACGGATTTTTATGCGGTTTTCAACAATAGATAGGGTGATTCTTGAGGAAGGTTTTAATATATAATTTGTCTAGGATTCTTTTATAATTAGGGCGGGACAACGTCTGCCGAGACCGCTAGTAATATATATAACCAAAATTTAAGTTTTATTTGAAGTCAGGTAATAAATATATATGAAGATATCATCTCATGCATTATTAAACATAGCTTTTTTGTGGTAACTAAACAGAGAAATATGTCATATACATATGGATATACAGACGTAAAACTGACAATAATGCCCAAAAGGCAATCATATGCAGCGAACGAATCCTCGAGCTCTTGGCTTAATTATTTGTATTACTATCAATGAGCCAGGAGGCAATGATTTTATTCTTAAATGTTATAGATTTATCTTATGACTACAAATTCAGTTATTGTTTAAAGATGATCTAGCCGAAAATATTATTATGCAAACGTTAGATAAATACAGCTCAAGTGAAGCAATCGGAACACATCTACTATTTCCTGTTTGAAGGGGGTAACTAAATACATGAACATTGTATTCTACGATCATGCTATTTTGTGCATATTCGTGAAGATGTTCGTGAAGGAAAGCTCACACTCATTGTAGTTACATACCATAACCCTTCATTCTGAATTACTGTAATATAAAAAGGGACGATTTACGGCAAAAGAAGAGCAAATAAGTTGTTACTGGGCAGACGTGTTATACCCTAGTTCTCCTCCTTAATTTCCATCAGGTGTGAATAAGGTTAAACGTCGCGCAGTGTATTATATAAAAAATAAATCAACGTAACAAATCTTCCACGGTCAAGTCCTGGGCATGGCTCAAACTGTTTTCACTGGCTACAAATGATATTTATTTATTAAGATCAGAAAAAGAAAACAGAAGATCATAAGTCCCCAATAGTTACCATAAAATTGAAGAATTTCCTGCAAGTTACTATACGTATAATATTGAAATAATGAACAGCCTGTCACAGAGTTGCGGTGAAAGCCCAGCTATCTAATTTCGCTTGTTACATGCAATCGAACAGTACTGTACAATAACGTATGTAGTTGTGGACCGGTCTTTAAAAGTAATAGACGTAGTTACTCCTCATTACCTTTAACGGATTCTTCAATCTTCTATGTGTAATTTGTAGTTACTGATATTGTAATGTGATATCTTAGAATTCTAATTATGTATTGTTTTTGAACATCATTTAGAGAAAAGTACAATGAATACTAAAAGTGTTTTTGATTGTCGTATATTGAATTGAGCCGTGTTCAGAGATGCGGCTCACAACAATGATAGTTTGCTTGATTCATTGGTAGCTCACGTCCATTTCACTCCTGCAGTAAGAACTATCTTTCGGTTAAGTTAAACATTGTGATAAATCTATTACGTGATTGCCATCATTTAATAATTATCCCTTCTATCATCATCATTTATCTATTAATTATCTAAAGATCACCTCAGACGAAAATCTGTTGTCAATGACCTATAAAGTGACTTTTAGCAACTGCAATTGAAAGTTGTCTTCCACTCAGTTTACTGTTTTACGATCTTAGACCACATTATTAGCTAACATTAGGGGTATTTCGAATGAAACGAACACCAAAATTAAAGTTCTGAAGTTCTTTCATATTAGGCTTGTTGAATATGAATGTTCATTTTTTGTATGATTTTTATTTGCAAAGTTTATGAGCTTCTAAATAATAGTTGAATTTAAAATTCGGATTTTTGCATGTAGTTTGTTCACAACTCACTATAATGTTATACTCTTCACTGTAAACAGGTAGACAGGGGAAATACAATTTTTAACTCGTAACTTTTTGTCATTATTAAAAATACCTGTGTAATGTACAAAACACAACGATAGTGAGAACAGATTTGTGGTAGCGCCATCTCTCAATGTAAATCTACACTAACTGCATTCAATATAGCTTTACGTACTAAATGTATAAGATACTTAACAATGATTTAGGGTGTAAAACGAAGTCTTTAAATTCCGTAATTTCAGCAAAAGTTACTAAAATACGTTAAATCGACAGACACCGAACGATCGCATTATAAAGAATTAGAATACTTTAAGCCTTTACCAGTCCAGTATGTCATAAAAATTATTCTTGAAATAAATTGAAAATTTGATGACATTATTTTCTATATTATATCTTTGTGTTATTTGTGCCAGCGAAATAGACATGAAGTTAGTCGCTTAAGCCGCATAATTCATCTAGGTACCCACAAATTATAACACCGTCGGAAAGCAAAGCCAGACGGCGCTAACAAATAGAGGATAGTTGTCTTTGTACTTACCGTCCTTCGAAATATGTGACAAACTGATATAATTAAAAACTTAGTCTTATTTTCCGAAAGCATTATAGTTGATTTTAATTTTTAGACTTTGCTTGATATATACAAAAAAAGGGAATCATTATTCTATAGGAGTTATTATGAACTTATAATTATATAAGAGACTAGATGTGTCCGCGATTTCGTTCGCGTGAAACTTTATGTAACAAAACAATAATTAATGAAATCATCTGAATGTATCAAGTCCATTTACTTACCTCCTTTTCTGGCGTACTTAAGTCGCGTCGTCATTAAAAGTGCAATAACTTTTGATAGAGTCGATCGATTTTAATGAAACAAAAACTAAATGTTACTCGAAGATATACTTTATAATCTTCTTGGTATTTTTTTACCGTCAACACAGTACTTTAGCAAATAAATAGACAGACACACAGACATTTCTAATAATGATTGAAGTGTATTTTATTACGTACTAGCGGGCACGACGGACGTTGTCCCACCTTGATAATAAAAAAAACTTGACAAATTATACCCCTAAACCTTCCTCATGAATCACTTTATCGACTGGTACCGTATGAAAATCCGTTCAGTAGTTTTTGAGTTTATCACGAACAGACGTGACAGACGTAGTAGAGGACTTTTTAAGACTTTTTAACAATATTTTTTTTCACTAAAATATAAAAAAATACAGATACGTTAGGTTTGCATTCGTATTATATGTATAGAAGATAATATACCGTATTAAAATACCACATAAGTTACTTAATTGAATATTGCTCCTATTCTCGTATATTCAACGAGTAATAATAATAATACGGAATGTGGTACATACGACCAAACCCACGCTACGTTACAATTGAAGTACACTGAACAATGTTACAACTGAATAGAGAATGTATTGTATTTTCATATTGCCGTTGGCGTTCTTACAATTTATTGCTATATTACTATATGATTTATACTGAAACACAATTAAGTTTGTTTAATGTCAAAAGTTTTATAAATTTAGTATCTTTATATTTTGAGGTTATAAATCTTTATTAATAAATATGTTGTTTGTTATTATTTGTTGTAACCAAAAAAGTGACGTACACTTTCCGTGTTCTTAATTTCATTCATTTTTAGGTTTAATTCGAACATACAAACTGAATTTTTTTTAACGTCTCATTCGTGATAGTAACATGTAGATACATCACAAGTTTCGAAAAAAAAGGCGGAATTCCTTTCGCATTTAAATTCGCATAAATAAATTCGCATAAAATATTCGCATAAATTTATTCAATTTAGGTCCTGAGAAGTTGCTTATGTACGTTACTACCATCGGTTCGCCAAACAAGCAAGTCATCGAGAAGAACCGGCAAGAAACTCGATCCGATTTATCATGTCATCATACATATTTTTACAAACATATTTGTTTATCGCGGATGAACAGGTAGGGATATAATCTCTAAACCTCATCCCTGTTCACATATTAACATGTTGCTTGAACGTATTATCCGGTAAATCGGTAATGTGCTTGGAACTTTGTTATAGAACTTAACACTATTACCGAAAAAACTGTTACAATATACAAATTTTATAATTTTTATTCCAACGACTAAAGTGTATAACGTAAAGGAAAAATAGAATACACCAACGTACATCATTTAATACACAAGTATTCATTCCGCAGCATCCAATATCCCTTAGGGTATCACCCACAAAAGCCTTAGAACGCTCCAGCAGGAAAACGCTCTGTCAGCGTAAAAAACACACACAATGGCCTCGGGGCCGACAATGCGTACCATCCGCTGATCACTCGAGCCGTTCCGAAATAACAAATGAATTTAGAAAATTCTGTATTCGATATTGCAATGCCAATCCTTAAAATCTTGTAGCTGTGTTAAGACATTAAAAAGTCATGTAAGATACTTTAATTATATAGTAAGGAGATTTATAAAAAGTGGGTAGTTAATTTACCTAGATTATTGAATATATTGTACACCAGTGATCGCCTCTGACTTTGCACATGTTAATTACAACATAATGTAGACATAATAAAATTGAAATAACTGTTCTCTCAACGATTTTTTTTTTCAATTTATTCATCTTTCCTGCACAGTCTTGGTCCGCACCTCTTTTTCTGAAATCTATATTATATAAATCGGCAGTGGGCATACAAACAAGAACGTCTGTCTACTCTGTTTTTCAACCGATTTTCTTTATTCCTTTTTTATTTAGTAGCTGTTGATGAACTTTAGTGTTATCAATAACTACTAATCATTATGAAATTTTTTTTTTCTATGGTCTAAGTTCCATCACTGGACGAGCGCTCGTCGTTTAAAATCTGAATAATTTTAAATCTAGTGCAGCAAAACAAGATATTATTATAAAACTAGTTAATGTTAATTGTTAATGTATTTTTTCCTATTATTATTATATTATATTTTTTAATGTACAATAGGTATTATATAAATCTATTATAAGACTGGTCATGCTCTATACATCTCAGTGGTGGGCTACGAAAGAGACGGATGAGAGAAAATTACATCTGGCAGAGATGCGAATGTTAAGCTGGATGTGTGGTGTGACTAGAATGGATAAGATTAAGAATGCGTATATCAGAGGAATTTTGAAAATAGCACCAGTGATAGAGAAGTTGAGGAGTAATAGGTTAGCTTGTTTGGGCATGTCTTGAGGAGAGATGAAAACCATGTAACTAGAAAAACTTTGAGTATGATGGTGGACGGATATACGAGTAGAGGAAGACCGAAAAAGTTATGGATGGATTGTGTGAAAATTGATATGGGTTTAAAAGTTGTGAATACTGAGATGACATCTGACAGGAGAGAGTGGGAAAAGAAAACATGTTGTGCCGACCCTACTTAGGTGGGATAAGGGTAAGAAGATGGTGATGGGGTATTACATAAATCTATGTTAATGACCCAAATTTCTTGTTAAGATATGCCTATATGGTGGTTTTATTCAAAGCACCTACTATTATTATAAGCACTAAAGACTTAGCAATGTTTCCTTGCCGTAGAGAAGTGGGGCAAGCGGTGTGATGTGAATTTTCCTTTGGTAGAGCCACGCTGAAGCTACTACTGGTTTCAGTATGAATGGTTCGACTCGCCCGGGGCAGTACCACCCTCTCACAGGAAACCGACGTGAAGTAACAGTGCTTACATTGTTGCGTTTCGTTCGGTCGGTGAGAGCGTCGGAGGCCCATCTCTTCTTCCCCCCTCCCCCTTCCGCCACTCCTCCCTTCCCCCAAACACAGGCTGGCAACGCACTTGCAACTCCCCTGGTGTTGCTAGTGTCTATGGTCGGCGGCGATCACTTACCACTGACCCGTCTGTCCGTTTGCCTCCTATAGTATATATATAAAAAAAACACAAAATATATTGTTATGATAATGAACGACGCAGACAAAGTCGCAGGTGTCAGTTAGTTAATAATGTGGAATAGACGTATATATTAATGTAAAAAGAAATACCAAACATAATGAGATATTCAATTATTACAGGTATCCTTTGAAGAAAGTTAAGCTTTCTTTGAACCAACTAATACTAAATCAAAGAGTTCAGAAATCCGTTACATAACTTATTTGATGTTAGTTAAATAAAGTAACTTGACTTTCGGAAAACACTATAAGAATTCTTTAACAGAATAAGGTCTTTAAGTAAAACTAGACTTGACTTTATTTTATAAGATATAAAAACATTGAAACTTACTTAGTTACATTAATGTACGAGTTGTTTTGTCCTTTTTTATTCATAGACTTAATACTAATACTTAGATATTATGAATACAAAATGTCATAATTCGATGCAAAAATAAACTTTCTTATACATATTTTAGCGTTTGACCACATCTGATCAATGACTATGTATTCTAAGATGGTATATACGTTAAATCTAGAGAGGGAGTGGCAATCAGGTGCAGCTGCCGGAACACACCAACAGGTTGCTTGGCGAGAGATTTTCAGCTCGAGGGTTTTAGCTAGCCAGGTGGCTTTAGACAAAGACTTATCACTATATTATGGTTTTACCGCGATATTTTTCTTTACCGAAAACTCTAGTTGCATGGATTCGAATCAAAGTCGATTCACGCAGTTCCCAAATATGCTTTCAACTAAGTTATCATCACTTCGAAATAATTAAGCCTAGCCGTGTACCGCGGTTTCACTCGTATTTAATTATAGAACTACTAGCGGGCCCGGCAGACGTTGTCCCACCCTGATTATGAAAAAAGCCTTGACAAATTATATACTAAAACGTTCCTCATCAACGACTCTATCCACCGGTGAAAACCGCATGATAATCCGTTCGGTAGTTTTTGAGTTTATCGCGAACAGACAGACAGACAGACGTGGTAGGGGACTTTGTTTTATACTATGTAATGATTGTCAACGTAATTAGCTCAATTCTAAATAAATTACGTTCAAATAAACAAGAAGTCATACAATCTCTTGAAAAGCTATTGTCTTAAGAAAAATGATATAGACGTGCAAGAGGAAATATTTTAAAGATAATTAGATTAAAAATCAAATAAAAAAGCAACTAACTGTATCTGTAACTGATGATCATCTCGGAATATTTTTGTCATCTCTATCAAACCGCGAAGGGGTATTCAGGAAATTTAATTTCCGCAGACAGATCGAACAATTCCGCTTCAGTGTCGCGTTTGTGGATAGTAATTGGGTCAACCCTACGGACAATAGACTCTGACAATGTTATTATTAGTAAACAGATCGTCTGTACCTACTCCATCTTTACATTTACTTAATAGGTTTTATGATTTTTTCTGTCTGTAACTTTTTTCTATGATATCACTTTTCTTAATGTTCTATCAATGCTATGACGTTGCTTTTTCAAAGAATAGAATATGAGTTTTGAATTTATTAAATATTTGTATTAACAATCAATACATCCATTCTTCTGCTCTGTTGATCAACTGATTTTCTTTTGTTTAGCAACTTTCGACGAATTTTAGTGTAAGATACCAATAAAAAATGTTTTTTTATGTCATAGCAGGCAAACGAACAGGTGGGTAACCTGATGTTAAGTGATCAACACCGTCCATAGACACTAACAACACCAGGGGAGTCGAAAGTGCGTTACCAGCCTGTGTTTGGGGGTTCAGGGAGGGAGTGGGAGAGGAGAGGGGAAGGGAGGGAGGTGGGCCTCCGGCGCTCTCACTGACCGAACGAAACGCAACAATGCAAGCACTGTTACTTCACGTCGGTTTTCTGTGAGACGGTGGTACTACCCCGGGCGAGACGAACCATTCATGCTGAAACCAATAATAGCTTCAGCGTGGCTCTACCACCTATCAATGTTACAACCTAAATGTTGGCAATAATAAGTTTTATTTTATTTCATCGACGAATCGAAGCCTTTATTTGTAAGTCCATTTGTCATATCACACGTTCCTTACGTCTACGATCTATAATATCTGTACACTATTTGTCAAAATACCTCTGGAATATTGACAGTTAAAAAAATAATGAATTGTTCTTATAATTTCGAATGAAAACCACTAGTAATTCAAAATCGACCCAAAATAACTTTAAAAGATACTCAAGCACTCTTACTGAAACAAAACATAAGTAAAAAAATAGGTTAGAACTTAATGAGAAAACCACAGATTCAAAATCGAAGTACTCTTACTGAAACAAACTAATCTTAAGGGGATATACTCCTAAATATACGATTTTGATCTTCCGTCATAAGAGCAAATGCTAATAATGATATAATATTAATCAGACTAGTTTTAGACTATCCTACAGAAGTTCTCATTACTGGCTGCAATGTCTTCATCCGAATATATTATTTATGATCAAACGTTATCCTTACATAGTAATGAGGTTTATTCCTTGCCAAGATATAATTAAGTAAATAGTAAACAGCAGTATAATACTATGAGATAATATAAACATGATTATTTAAATGTTATTAATATAAGCAAATAAGTGTCTTCTTTTGGGGTGTAAAGGGTGTCCAATATCATCATAAGATTTGAGACACCCAAGCCAACCTCACCCTGGACCCTTCTGAATAACGAACGAGGCAATGGCGAAACCGGGGTGGTAGGGTTTTCCAGCCTGACTGGATCGCAACCACCATGTATATGGCGAAAAAGCCCGTCATAGTAGTTTGCTTCTGCGCATCGCGTTTCGGGATCAGCCTGTGCATATCCAGCTTTCCGCAGGCCGGCATGATAGCGGCGACTGGCGATGGATAGTGTATCACTCTGTGGTCGCCATTGTTTTTGGATTGTACTTTGCTTACCATCAGGCATAGCGCAGTCATTTTGTCGTGCTACAATAAAAAAATCTATATATGTATACGTAATGATAATATTGATAATACAGTTCTGTACACTTTTCTCCTCTACTTAACGAATTTCTTTTATTTTATTTAGTAGCTATTGGTGAGGTGTAGTGTTATCAATATAAAGTTTTATAACACATCTGTGCAAAACTTTGAACACTTGCTTCAAGATTGTCCTAGGTTTAGCAAGAAGAGACTAGGGCACATAATGCTTTGTGAATTGTAATAATCTTCGTACATGTCCATTCGATCTTTCGGGCTTGATGGAGAAGGAGTCTGCAATCAAACGTTCGATGCTTTTGCTAAGCATATGATTGCTAATCTTAAGATATTTAACGGACTTTGAAATTCACACGACTCTCTGACTTGTACCTTTATCAGGACTAACAAATCTTGGTGACTTTAATATTATGGTCATGTAACACGTCAAGGGAGTGAATAGTGAATTGTACCAAATTGCGATCACCCCTCTCTCCTTTTATATTGCCAATTCCAATGATCTCTGTGCAAAACAAACAAGTTTGGAAATATATCTTAATATATATATTTCTTGTGTGCGTGTGTATGTGACTGAACTCCTCCTAAACGACTGGACCGATTTTGATGAAATTTTTTGTGTGTGTTCGTGGAGATTCGAGAATGGTTTAGATTGACAATTGGACTCGGTAGGTGGCGCTGCAGTTGACTTTTAGGATTTTTTTTATTATCAAGGCAGGACAACGTCCGCCCGGTCCGCTAGTACTATATAAATATATACTAGCGGGCCCGGCAGATGTTGTCCCGCCCTGATTATGAAAAAATCCTTGACAAAATTATATACTAAAATCTTCCTCATCAATCACTCTATCCACCGGTGAAAACCGCATGAAAATGCGTTCTATAGTTTTTGATTTTATCGCGAACAGACAGACAGACAGACTCGCTAGGGGACTTTGTTTTATACTATGTAATGATATATAATGTTTTGGAAATAGTGTTTTTACACTTTATTTAGGAGTATAAGTTTTTATTTATAAATCCCTATTCCCCATACTTCACTCTCCTTATGTCTATAATCAACATTATTCGTACAATATTCAATAAAGTTTTTGTTTAGATAAAAAAAAAACAAATGTAAGTGATTATATTTATGTATCAACACACGTATAATAAGATTTGTACCCATTACTATGATCGAATATACCTCTGATGACCTGACTAGTATATGTAATTCTGTTAAAAATATATTTCTTTCAAGTGTTTTTATCTTATTTATATTTCTGTTTATTATTCTTAAAGCGGAACCAATCGATTCGACTCAACAATTCGTATCAATCCACTCAGAATAAAAGCCGTTAATTGTAAACGACAAAACAAGACTATTAATCACGGATACATCTCAGTTTTAGCAAGTAATGAATCGGAAAGATTAAGACTCGGATCTAAGAGGGAGGGAATCTAATCAGCGCTTCAATTTACACAAATCGGTCCGACCACTCAAACGTGTGAAGTAAGAATGTCTTCGTTAATCTAACCGATAGATTATTCTGGCGGGTTAATAAAGACTGGCACAGGATCTTTCGCGCGAAAGCCTTCCTCAGACACACAAACCGACGCTCTGTCTATATTGTGCCATTTTCAACCCTAAGCTGTTGTCTTTAGGTATCTTTCCACGCAATTCGTATACGATGTTTGTGATTCTCTAGAATTATAGATTTGATTACGGAGGTGTAATAAACGTCAATTAGAAATGAAATTCCGATATACAGTGACAGGTTTCAGGTGATGAAAATCAAGTGTCTGATTTATTATCACATTTTAATAGGTAAAGTGGCTTAATTAAGCTTCAATTCTTTTTAATAATATTAACATTATTTTATTAACTATCTTTCCGTCGGGGATCACACGCGTGTACTGGGCAGATTATGAAACCACATTTTCTCTTTATATTATGACCATGTAATTCATTGATTTATTTACAAGACTACAAGAGTCCATTTTAAAAAATAAATTAATTTAGTAAGCTACTTAATTAAAATAAGAAATTAAATGTATACAATATTTAGTTAAATTAAGTAAATAGAATAACCACCGATACCCAATTCTTCAAATAAGGACTATCGTATATGTCTACGAGTGCTTTCATTATTCTGTTTATTCTGTAATGAAACAAAAGTGCAACTGAACAAAAGATTTGCAAATGTCCTTATTGTAGTCTTTCTCATTCACTCACGCATTTGTATGGACATTTTCATCCCAATTTTTTTACTTTCTCATAGGATTATTCAAACATCTTTAATACAAACCTTGTCCTGACAATTACAAAACAATAGCCAAATAGGAGCAACCGTTGTCAAGTGACGAGCTTACATACATTCGTCAATTCATTTTTATATATACTTGAATACTTATAGAGATACTTTTTTTTTTCGAACTGACTACCCTATTGTCCTGGAAAGACCTTAACAGCTTCACCGAACTACTAAGGCGAGCTTTTAAGGCGCTCAGCCAATTTAATAGAGATACTATTGGACAGTGTTGAGTGCCTTGCTCTAAATTGAATAGAAAATATTGGATTATACTAACATGACTCCTATATATTATCCTCAGCCGCGGGCAGGTCAAGAGTGTTCAGAAATGGCATCATTACACATTATAAAACAAAGTCTTCTGCCACGTCTGTCTATCTGTTATCCTATATCTATCTGTGACTCATGGAATGTTTAGTAAGGTTCAGGAAGGTTTAGGTATATAACGTGTCAAGGTTTTTTATAATATCAGGGCGGGACAACGTCCACCGGGCCCGCTAGTATTCATAAAAGTTTTCAGTAAATGGCTCAAAATACTATTATCTCATTGCAAATGCACTGAATGCACATCATCATACCCTTATCCCATCTAAGTAGGGTCGGCACAACATGTTTTCCTTTTTCACACTCGCCTATCAGATGTCATCTCAGTATTCACACCTTTTACACACGTCATTGTTCACACGAGCCATTCATACTTTTTTTGGTATTCCTCTACTATCCATCGACGATCATACTTAAAGCTTTTCTAGTTACATGGTCTTCATCTCTCCTCATGAAATGCCCATACCATGCTAACCTATTACTCCTCAACTTCTCTCTCACTGGTGCTATTTTCAAACTTCCTCTGATATATTAATTCCTAATCATATCCATTCTAGTTATACCATACATCCACCTTAATATTCGCAAATTAAATGCACAATAACAGTTTATTGTACTAGATTATGCTGGATGACTGAGCGGTAATGGCTCAGTTGTTAGCGTATTCGGACACTGTGTCGATCGAGACAGGTTCGAATCGTTGTGACTGCGTCGGGATTTTCTAGAGCTTTCTTTAAGTCCGCTTGGCCAGGTACCACCCTCTATCGCCAAGCAGTTGTTGGTGTGGTTCGGCAGCTAGCGCTTGATAGCCAGTCCGCCTCTAGCTTGAGCGAGTTTGCCATCGTAATTTAACATGAGACGAGATTATGGTCACACGCTAAACCCTTATAAAGTATTTAAAAAAAATTGTATGTGAGTTCACACACGGTAGAAATGAAACTTAGTGTTCTGATCAATTGTTAAGAGAATGAGATGTATAAATACACCATGGAGGCATTAGTTTTCGGCATTATTGTATAATATCTTAATATATACTAGCGGACCCGACGGACGTTGTCCCATTCTGATGATAAAAACAAAACCTTGACAAATGATATATCTAAACCTTCCTCATGAATCACTTTATCTACTGATGGAAACCTCCTGAAAATCCCTTTAGTAGTTTTTGACTTTATCGCGAACAGACAAACAGACGTAACAGAGGACTTTGTTTTATAATATGTGGCGATGTTCCTTACCAACGTGCGACTGTGTTTTTGCTCTCGCTAATATAGTATGATCTACCTCTGGGAATTCTGAATTAAACGTATACCTGGCAACGTGTATGTAAAATATCGGTCAAGTAGTTAAAACTTGAGAACTCAAAAAACAAACAAACTAACTTAGCTTTTATAACATTATTCAGGTGTCATCACCATGGGTTATAATCTTCGCGTAACTCTAACAGTTTATGTAGTGTACGCCAATATAGCTCCCAAGTAGCAGGATTTTTTCAAACTTATTGTTATTCCTTTGCCAATTTCATCAATATCTTCTTAAATTATAGCCTGTGCTGGTCTAATATACCTTATATTATTTCATTAAAAAAATTGTGCTATATTATTGTGTGAAAGAGCTACAAACATCTGTCTATTCTCATAAAACTTTTTCATTTGTAACTAACTATATTAGAATTACTAGCTGTGCCTGCAACTTCGTCCGCGTGGGACCTAATGTAAAAAAAACATCTGAATATATTAAGTCCATTCACTTATCTACTTTTTACTTGTACTTAAGTCGCGTCGTCATTAAAATTACAATAACTTATGATAGAGTGAACCGATTTTAATGAAACCAAGATTAACGTTACTCGATGATATGCTTTATGATTTTTTTTTCTGGTGATGTTTTGTCGTGAATGCAGTACTTTAGGAGTAATTCGTGCTCAAACACACAGACAGACATTTCTAAAAATGAATTAAATGTATTTTATTCCAACAATCATTTTTCATAAATATCTAAAAAGTACATTCCCGTTAGATTTACATTCTTATTATATGTATAGATTTGACAATAATCAATTGTCGATGCAATAGTTATGTCATATAAACTAAACACAGATATACATTTAGTTTACTTAACACAATCCTCTGTTAGTGTAGAACGCCTCAAGTGCCCTGGAATCGGCCATCGACCTCACAAGTGGTTTAAACTGTAACCTTCTACTTAATTTATTAAATCTTTAAGTGCGGTCAAACTGTTAACCATTAATAATAAAAATAGATACGACAGCGAATGGTTTTTGTTATGAAAAGTGTACGGTAGAAAATTACTTTGAACTTTTTTGATTCAATACAATAAATATGCGGTAAATTATACAATTATTTGTGTAACAATAATTAAAGATTATCTTCTATGACAAATAGGTCTAGTTTTTGAACCAAACTGACATATATAACCTGTAGCTGTATTATATTGTGTGATAGTGCATATTATCGTATAACTTTCTGACATTAATAAGGCAGTAATAAATATTAATGTATCATATGACGCAGAAATGGATGTAAAATAAAATGTTGAAAGCATTTTTACGTAAACAAATTCTTCAAAAATATTTTTAGTTTTTGTTATTTTTCTAAATGAGTATAAAAATTCCGCAGAAGATAACGATGGGTTGTGTGAATAATAATATGTAGAGAAAAGATGTGAATACTGAAATAGCGTCAAACAGAGAAGAGTGGAACAGGCAAACGTGTTTTACCAACTCTACTTAGGTGAAGAAGACGGTAATGATGTTATTGATATATGTTATTATATATATTTATTAAATAGTAATTTGAAACGATTATTTTTAATACAATTCACTTGTAAAACTTACTGGTAAGCGGTTAATTTAATTCGAATTTATGTTATCTAATCTTGAACTAATGGTTTAGAAGTAATATATTTAGACAACGCGTCAATCAACGTGGGTTTACATTATAAAATGAGTTTCAGCTTTGAAGTTTCAATAAGTAAAACCACTTTACAATAAGCGATTTCGTTATGTTGAAAATAAAGGGTAAAGAATCACGGTTGACATAGTTAATGCCTTCAATGTATTTTTGAAATATTCAGTTTGTACATTCAGCATTTGTAGAAGAGTGTTACACAATGTTATACAGTTATTAATTTCGATTTAAAGTACTTATCTATTACCATTTTTTTTTATCAAATTGAAGTCTTTCGCAATTTTGTAAACCATAAAGCAAATTCTCTGGGATCGTTAAGAGTTTCCCAGCAATAGCCCTTTACAATGCGAAAAGTTAGTCATACAATGGAGTTGTTGTGGATCGGGTAAACAGTGGGATGGCGGCCGGGTGCCGGCACGGTTGGCTGGCTGCCCCCCTCGGTTGGTGACACACGAGCCAAGGTTTTGTCCGAGCCCGCTTTTTCGTTTTTGTCATATTGCTGAGCAGTGTCCCTTTCATTCCGAACTGCTACATTGATCGCGTTGATTGCTGCCAGTATCAACGAGACGATTGTCATAGACATTGCGTTTGAACAACAAAGAAAATGTTTAATCTATTTTTGCCTTCCAGATAATAAACAATCATAACAACGTTTATGTGAACTGTAGAATTAATCTATTCTCAGTTACGTAAGTTGTAAAAGAAAGTTTGTTCGTGGTTTTGATTTTCGCACGTGTTTGAATTAGTGTTATGAGCATAGATATTAGTTGTGTGGCTGGATATTAAATATCTATATTATATGTATGACTAGCGGGACCGGCAGACATTGTCCCGCCTTGATTATAAAAAAACCTGGACAAATTATATACCAAAACGTTCCTCGTGCATCTCTTTATCCACCGGTGAAAACCGCATAAAGATCCGTTCAGTAGTTTTTGAGTTTATCGCGAACAGACGGACAGACGCGGTAGGGTGCTTTGTTTTATACTATGTAATGATGTAACATTTAAGATACAAGTTAAGCTTTGTTTGTCATTAAAAGGCTGCGTGTGATATAGTGTCCTTTTACGTTTATATTGTATAACTAAAGGATCATTAAATATATTAGTTTATTTAATGATATCACGGTTCTGAATACATATTAAATATTTTGTCAGTCGTTACATATTTTTTATTAAAGTAATTACGTCAATACGGACATTTAAACCAACGTAACTTTGCATTGCTATTTGTTTTTTTGTTAAGGTACAGATAGTGCTATTTCATTTTTTACTGTAGCATGCATAAACAACGTCTCTGTATCTGATGCTAAGCATAGTGAAAGTCAAAACAACGTCGACTATTGACACTAGAGAGGTTTAAAATTCATCGCCATTCGTCGTTGTCATGTTGTTTTGCAAGTTTCGTAGCAGCTGATTCTAAAATTTGACAGATTAAAAGAGACTTACCATGACGTGTATCGCACCAGGTACAGACACTCTATCACCATGTTTGTTTATCGAGTATAGACCGGCCGCTCCCAGAACGTGATACTCCTGAGCATATAACTACTACAGATGTTACGTCTAATAGATCGTGTTCATGATCTGACCAGGCTCAGTTATTCCCTTTTATCACCCAGCAATTTCAAACCATAGCATGATGGTAGTGCTTTTTCTGAGTCCGCCTGATTAGTTACTATCATGTTGATAGTCTACCGTCAAGCACTTATGAGTATCTTCCGACGGCTATACTTGAGAGCCAGTCCCTCTCTAGGTGTAACGTGTTTACCATTTTAGACCACATTATAGTGTAGCATCGGGTTAGATTGCAGTTTAACACTAAAATTGATAAAGTATAAAAAATGTCACCGCGACGTTAACGCTCACACTCGTGTATTACAAATTCGTATTTGACATAAACGCCGCTTTTGCAAGCATCCTCAGTCAACAGTCTGGCGGTTTTGCTTTTTAAAAAATTGTTCCGAGTTCCAGAATACCCTATAATCGGATCATGAGATTTTATGTACGGAAATGAAGGTCTGATATGCTTACTCAGATTCTTATCCCCGTAATGTGACGTTATTGATAAAGAAAAACCACTGTGAAAGTAACGATTTTCTTCTCGGGATCTCTTGAAACGTATCGCAAATAGTCGTGTCTTTTGAAATGTTGCGTTGGTCAAATAACGTTCGATATTTGCCGCGACCGATATCTTTTGGCAAATTGATAACAGATACAAAGGAGTTCCTTTGCGGAACCTTTTTCAGTCTCCCGTCAAGTCCTGAACACAATACCGGCTCCACGGTTCCGAACCTTTGAATTCCGCCGTAACAAATGGTTGCGATCACCGATACCGAAAAAAGTAAAGAAATAAAAAGAGTTTAGGCAAAGTTTAATTTCCGCTCAGTTGCCGTCTGCACGAATTCGGAGAGCATTTTTTATTTTCGCACAAAAAGGGAACTTTTTAATCGAGTCTAAAGAAATGAAATATTGATCTCTTATTGAAAATTACCTTTTAATATCTTAAGCTTGTTCGGGTATTATTATAGCTGAAATGATTTTGTACCGACTACTTGTGTAGATATCATTATCTCTCTTATTTATATAATTACTATCCTATATTGTCTTATACCTGGGTATAAAAATTGGATTTAAAAATATATATCACTACATAGTATAAAACAAAGTCGCTTTCTCTGTCCCTATATCCCTATGTATGCTTAAATCTTTAAAACTACGCAACGGATTTTGATGCGGTTTTTTTTAATAGATAGAGTGATTGAAAAGGAAGGTTTATATCTATAATAACATCCATTAAACAGTGGAGAAATACTGTTATTTCTGAGGTTTCTAATATGATGTTCTAAATAATTTCATTTTTTCCGCTTACATTGCAACAAACGCAGGCGGGCCACGGGCTGTAATGAATAAATCAAAACTACTGGATCGATTTTAATCATTTTTTCAGTGAATGACATAGGCTATATATTTTATACCCGTGCGAAGCCGGAGCGGGCCGCTAGTATATATATATATATACGAGGTATCTGCCTCGGTTTCACGCGGATGCGATATACCAATATGGCATTATAGAAATGTTCAAGCGTTTTAAACACATTAACTAACTAACAATTCCATTTTTGATGGTTCTCTTCATAAAATTCAAATACTTTATGAGTTAATATTTAAGAGTCAAATATTTTATGAGTTAAGAGCTGTTTTGATCTACATTAAATATTTAACGATAACTAAGCTTTGGCAGTAATGTAATATTTTTAATCATTCATCGCAAAAATGGTCATTGTTCGTTGTCGTTGGGAGATGAATATACTATCGCAGATTTTTTTGTAAGTTTTTTTATAACATCCTTAGCAAGGTAAAACCCGAAAAATCTTTTAACGGCTTGATTACATTACGCTGACTTATTTACTTTTTTCTTTAAATGTAATATGAAGGTGCCGTACAGATGACTCTTTTGGGTGAAATTTCTTAGTAGTGAAAGCTGTATCGAAATCTGTCGTCTAATTTAAAAGAACATGGCGTGCATATAAACAAACACAGTCAACAACGTTTTGTTCTATTTATTGAGTTGTACATATATATTTTTACTTTATGTATGTGTCAATATGGAGGTATTGGGAGTGCTAGTCGGAAAGTTACAAACGTCTAGATGACGTGTTTCATGCTTCGCTGCCTCCAACGCTGACAGTGGCAGACACGTCTGTAGAGAACATAATATAATCTTAAGCAATTTTCACATGTTTCCTAAACTCGTTTGAAGTATCAAGTGTATATCTATAAATAGCTGATAATTTATTATATATTATTTATATATTACTTATGAATATTGATATACAAAAACTCAAGATGCACACTTAACATCTCACAGTCGGCACACTAAAATGAGTGCATTATGCAGTCATTTCAAATAGTCTCGCGTCGCTTCCGTCCTTGTACAAACAACTTTAAATCATTCGGGTAAGGTTGAATTTGCAAAATCGTAAGTTTATCGTATAACTATAACGACGTATGTATGTTGGGGAGTTTTTGCGGCCGGTTTTGATCGCTACTTTTATTCGAGACTGTGTGTCTTGGGTTTTTATATGTCAATGCTTATGAATAGAATAAATGCAGGAAGTATGAAATAGCGAAAGGTGTCTGTGGTAGTTTGTGACTCACGAATGCCGTTGAAACTTAAGGGTAAGGTGTATAAAACTATAATAAGACCACTCATATTATATGGACCCGAATGCTGGGCCATGAAAGAGACGGATAAGAAATGATTATATGTGGCAGAGATGTCAATGTTAGCAATTGTTAGGAGATGTGGTATTAACATTGACATATAAAAACCCAACAGTCTCGAATGCAAGTAACGCTCAAAACCGTCCCACAAAACTTCCCAATATACATACGTGGTTATAGTTATGCGGTAAACTTATGATTTTACAAATTCGACCTTACTTGAATTATTTAAAGTTGTTTTTACAAGGACGCAAGCGACGCGAGACTATTCGAAATGAGTATATAATCCATAATTATGCCGGCTGTGAGACGTTAAGTGTGCATCTTGCGTTTTTGTATATCAATGGGTATGTGCCTACAATGGATAAGATTAAGAATATGTATGTCAGAGGAAGTTTGAAAATAGCACCAGTGACAGAGAAGTTGAGGAGTAATAGGTTAACATGGTACGGGTATATTATGAGAAGAGATGAATATGACAAAGTTTTGATAGGTGGTAGAGCCACACTGAAGCTATTACTGGTTTCAGCATGAATGGGTCGGCTCGTCCGGGGTAGTACCGTTTTCACATAGAAAACCGACGTGAAGTAACAGTGCTTGCATTATTGCGTTTCGTTTGGTCAGTGAGAGCGCCGGAGGCAAACCTCCCTCCCCTCTCCCACCTTCTCTCCCTTTCTCCCTTCCTCCCAACCTCAGGATGACAACGCACTTGCAACCCGCCTGGGGTCTATGGACGGCGGTAATCACTTAACATCAGGTGACCCGTCTGTTCGTTTGCCTCCTATGACGTAAAAATAAGATGAAAGACATGTAACTAGAAAGTCTTGAGTATGAAAGTGGACGAATATAGAACTACAGGAAGATCGAAAAGGTTATGGATGGATTGTGTGAAAAATTATATGTGTATAGCAGGTGTGAATGCTGAGATGACATGACAGAGTAGAATAGAAAAGGAAACATGTTGCGTCGACCCCATTTAGGTGGGATAGGGATAAGAAGAAGAAGACATTACTTATAGACATATAAATTTAAAGGGATACATTCCAACAGGAAAATTTAGATATGATAATGAGAACTGACAATTATAATAACAGTTATAGATAAACCATTTTTTGGTAATACTGACAACACTTATCATTTCTCGATAGAATATCATAAGAATGTCAGAAGACACAATGTCAAAAGACATTATGAAAATGACGGTGTCTCTCTCTGCAACCTAAAAACGTTTGTAATGTTACCTAATGTAGTATAAATGTATGTATGTTAAAAAGATAAACCCAATCAAGCTTCTTGCCGGTTCTTCTTGATGACTGGGTTGTTTTCCGAACCGGTGGTAGTTTTGACGTTCGCAAGCATCTTCTTAGGGCCTAAATTGAATATAGCATTTTGCAATATTTGGGATGTGGGTGTTCGCCAAAACATTGTGGCAGAAGCGATTTTAAATTCTTCCAATTGCTATGTAAAGTAATAATAAAATTCAAGAAATAAATTAATAATACAAGTACCTAAATGAAATAAAGAAAAAAAAATAATAGTTTAAAAAAACTAAAAAAACACGCTTTCATAAAAAATCCAACTAAAAAACAGAAAATAAAATTTAATAAATTTAGATTAAGAATAGTGTAAATTAGAAGTAAATGTATATTTTTGTAAAAAGTGACAAAAAACTGATAAAAATACTGATATCTGGAGGTGCTGATATTAACAGTGACGCATCGCATGTTAATATCAGCATTTATTTTATTATATTATATATTATTTATTTTTCATTTTTTAGTTAAATTTTTTTAACTTTTTTTTCGGATTATTGCATTCTCATCGACCTTTGACAGGTGTGCAAAGTTTGAATTAAATCTGATCGTTCAAAGTAGGACAAAATCGAGCTCAAAGGGGTCGGTTACATACATACATACAGGTGAAGCTAATAAAAGCGTGATAAAAATGCAAGTATAACACACAATATTACGACCTAATAAAATTATAGAAGGCGAGTGCAAAACACTTTAATATAAGGTAGGTAATGAAACTTTCCGTTTAAAGTTGCGCTTTGTAATTATAAACTGTTTATAACCTCATCAATCGACGGAACTTTAATAAAATTCAAATATGAATCCTCAACATCAATTCATTCACTATTAAAGACGGGATACAAGGTCCGGATATTAGTTTCGTTTATTATTTGAATGCTGATGGCATAGTTATTCCAGAGCTGATACGTTGTAGTGCGTGATTTGAAACGTATAGCGTGTAAGCGTGTTACATTTATTACTGTATTGTGTGAATCTTTAATGATATCATTATTGCAGTAATTTTGTGTAATCTAAATAATTTATTTTGAACTTCCCTCTTTGATATTCAACGTGTATATTATCTATATTTAATTTTGGAGTAATTATTTTATTTGTATAATGGATACATTATTATTTAAGTAGCTTACAGCCGCGACTTCGTCTGCGTCCTTTATTATTTTAATAATATATTTTACAAACAGAAGATTCTCTTCTGCAAGACAAAATATCGTTGAACTCACGTAGTGTTTGTAATAATCACAGTTTCATAAAACTTTCATAAATTTTAAATTAAATGAAGCTATAGTGATAATTTTCTAGATTACGATTAATTGTTTAAGATATGAAACAAAAAAAATCTTTAGTTGTTTTTGAGTGATGCGAGCACAACGGCTGGGATGATGACAAACGCCACACCCACACAGGCTGGGGTATCTAAACTAGTGTACTGTGTATTTAAAATTGGCTGGAGGTACCCCTTTAAAATGAATTGCAAAATTATTCCTCTATAATCGAGATAAAGGTTCACTTACTTAATAGTTTTTATCGCCACTGTTGCCGATATTAACAAAGTACCAGCTTTCCAAATAAGGCACATCACAAATATGGAAACGCCAATTATCGTGCCGCGCTGGTGTACGTATAGGGCCGAAGAGCGAAATCGAAAGCGAGCGAGTCCGAGTGCGAGTGACGAGGAAGTGACCGCTCATCAATAATTTTTAACCGACTTCAAAAAAAGGAGGAGGTTATCAATTCGACTGTATTTTTTTTATGTTTGGACTTATAACTTTGGACTGGGTGAACCGATTTTGATTATTCTTTTTTTATTTGAAAGCTGGTACTTCCCCTGTGGTCCCATTTTAATTTGTAATAAGTTTTAAATTTGCATTAAGTATGTACACGACAAATAGACGAATAACTCAATATCACGCTAACCGATTTTGGATGATTCATTTTTTATTGGTAAGGACGTACTTCACGGATAGTATGATGAGAGTTTGGTTAGGTTCTGATTATGGGATCCGTGACAAAGTAAGAAAACTTTCAAGAAACGAGCCTACTCCTTTCTTAAGGGCCGGCAACGCGTCTGTGTTTCCTCTCGTGTCGCAGGTGTCCATGGGCGGCCGTGACCACTTACCATCAGGTGACCCGTATGTTCGTTTGCCACCAATATTATTAAAAAAACTCTTCAATTCTTAGGAGCCTATTGTGCTTATGTTCGTTGCTGTGTTGCAACATGACGCAAGCATTGTAATTACATTACTTAAGGTGTATTATGTGTGAAGCGATGGTAGCCGAGTTGGTGGTAGAAACTATCGCGGATTATTGATAAGGTTGCGTTCGTACCAAACGTTACTTATTGTACAACCAATTGAAACCATATCGCATACCATATACCGCAAAAATGCGCATATTTTAATATACTTAAGGCGGAACGGAGTTCGCGGGCACTGCTAGTAAAATATATTTATGTACACTAAAAATGGAAATATAAAGTAAATTTTCAAAAAAAAGTATTAACCGACTTCAATATCAATCAAAAACCCATAAGGCACTAAAAAGCGGAAAATAAATAGTTTATCAAATTAACCAAATTAAATATAACATATGAATATGTGTGCTACCTAGAGATGTATTGGAAGTCGGTGCGAACCGAAAATCATATCATCACATAGGTACAAAGTTTAAGTCCACTCTCGCGTCTCTGTAATACATTTCTACCTGGAACAAATTTGAAATTTCGGTTGGCACCGACTTCCAATACATCTCTAGGTAGCACACATATTCATATGTTATATTTAATTTGGTTAATTTGATAAACTATTTATTTTCCGCTTTTTAGTGCCTTATGGGTTTTTGATTGATATTGAAGTCGGTTAATACTTTTTTTTGAAAATTTACTTTTGATATATATGTATATGATATTTGACAAATAATTTGAAGTACCCTACAACCAATTTACGCCGGAAAAACGGCAGACCTCTATCATTTTATTATTTATTTGGAAGATTCCAGCTATTAATTTGACATTACTGGTGGGTAGGTTATGGCAATTGTGTTAGATTGAATCACGACCACCACACTCTAGGTGTATACCCATAATAATGGAGTTAAATGAAAGAGTGCCGCATCTGTCATTTTGTCCAATATTGTGTTTTATACAGGTATATTCGGTATAATAGTATTAGTTTTGTTACTTACATGGCTCTGTTTTGACATTATACTTAATTAAGAAACGAGTTAGACGTACAAACTAATTAAATCATTACTACTATAAATTTAACTTTTATACTCAAATCACAGTGATCACCTGTTTTATCGAAGAAAGATAACGAATATCTCTATTTATTGTTGTTATATGTAATTTATTTATTCTGTCAATAGTGTTTCAAAGGATACAAAGCCCGCCTATTTTTTATGCAAAATCCAGCGCAGGATGCAAATCCCTGAACGGAGTAAAGCTACTAAGCAAAAAAGTCACGCTTCTGCAGTAAAAACTATAGGAGACGTCGCCGCGTGGCGTCGCGCGCCCACATCCCTTTACTCGCGGAGTCTTCTTTTTATGATTATATCGTCTTATTTTATTTTTAGTTCCCTCCGTAGTTTGTTTAAGCAAATATCAATTGAGAATAAATAATGCTCGTTGGTACATATGGAATTGAATAAATCTTTTACGAATTTTATATTTACGTAGAAAAGTTTTTTGTAGGATCATTTCTCGTGACGTCCTATGCTGATTATAAAGTGTAACTAAATATAGACATGAAATCGGTTTAATATGATATCTATCTATCGATTTAAAATACCGTCTTTGCTTTATCACGTTTTAAATTGCTTATTGATAAAGAAAGTTGGGGGACTAACTTTAGGATGTTACCATTATTAACTAAGTTGCGGATAGGGGATAGACAGTAGTAGAAGAAACCGCTTTATTTAATACGTTTATTAATACCCAAATAAACGCCTCAATCGCTCGCTTTAGTAGTCCAGTGAAGCTGTTAAGACCTTGATAGGTCAATAGTGCAGTCAGTTTTTTTTTGGTTTTTCGTAGTGCAGCCAACTTCACGGTGTCGGTTTTTCGAGACGGTGTGCGCGCGCATCGTAAAAATTTACTCTCATCATTTTTTTCTAACGCACTAAAAGAAGTATAACTTCAAAAAGTCTGCGGCAGTTTTTCCATCATCGTAGTTCGAATTTAACGCTTCTCAATTATTGATTTGGGTTTCTAAACTGCAGCGCGCAGCTTATTAGTAAATTAAACTAACCGATTTCTTTACAACCTTAAACGTGATGTAATTTATGTTTGCCAAAAAAATTGATCCTTACTTTGACACTGAAACCAACAGTTTCGGTGTAATTTATAAAATTCGATCAAATTTTTGAAAAATTGAACTTTGATCTTGAATAACTTTTGAACGCGTGGACAAATCAAAAAATGTTTTCAGGCCTTTTTTGTAGAGCGTTCAATTTTCTATAAAGATTGGAACAGCGACTTATCAGTCAACCAGTCGTTTGAACGGCACAAAAATCAGAAAAAGCAAAAAAAAAAATTTCCCATGTTAACCTTATGGGAATTAAAAAAATGCGATGAGGACAATCTTAATATTAATATTAAGGGCTCATCTTTTCACAGAAATTTTTTTACACCCAAAAGAAACTTTTGAGCGAGTTTGGAATAAAAAAATTTTTTTGGATCTCCCTAGTGTACATAAGTATACACACACTTTTTTTTGTTTTGGAATAAATAACAAGAAATGCATGCGATGTAGTAACATTTATATACTACTAGCTGAGCCCGTGACTCCGTCCGCGTGGAAGCTAATGTAAAAAAATAGTGACTAATAATATCATCTGAATATATAAGTCCAGTTACTTATCCACTTTTCTGTCGTACTTAAGTCGCTTCATCATAACTAACTTTTGATAGAGTGAACCGATTTCAATGAAACCAAGACTAAATGTTACTCGAGGATATGCTTTATTCGCCTCGTACTGCGAGGCGGTTATGCTCGCAAAGGAGGCGGCGGAGAGGGAAAGGGAGCGAACCAGCCAGCTCCCCTCCCGCGGTCGACGATCACGGCGGCGCAGGGTCGATAATGACCTGAGGCCGCCGTAAAAAGGGCCTGCGGACGATGGACGCGGGCACGTCCGTCGCCCTGGCAGAATTTCTGCACAGGCCCGTGTGTCTGAGGCGCATTGTGCTGATGCGCCTCCTACGATCGTCGGGGACGGTAACTTTCGCCTTCCCCTGAGTGGGTCTATGATTTTGACCCCTCGACCGCGACGAGGCCCCTGATGAGGGACCGACACCTGCCGTGGAGTAGACGCAATGTCAGTTCGGCAGCTCCTGCTCCGCGGCATATAGGTGATTGAAGGCACCATGGGGTTTTAGTCCGTGCAAGTCGGACATACCCCACCCTCAGCTACCCGGCCAGGGTGGGAATCCGTAGGGATTTCCCCATGTAAAAAAAAAAAAAAGGATATGCTTTATAAGGTTTTGAACGCAGTACTTTAGCAGTGATGCGTGTTCAATTAGACAGATAGACAGACTTTTCTAAAATAATTGAAATGTACGAGTATTTTATTACTTTTTCGAAGACAACTGCAACATGTTTTTTGTAGCCCCGTGAAGCATTTAAGACCTCGCTAGGTCAATAGCGTAGTCAGTTCGATAAAAAAAACATTTTTTTTTCACAAAAATCTAAATAGTACAAACACGTTAGATTTATTTTACATTCTTATGATATATATATATAGATATATATATTTATAATAAATATATATATCTATAGATATATATATTTATAATAAATATATATATATATATATATATATATATATATATATATATATATATATATATATATATATATATATTTATTATCATTATCATTATTATATTTATATACTAACACAGAAAATGAGACCAAATCGTTCCATTACGGTATGATGACCATGACACCTGTATACTTGAACGTCAATCTGCCAACGTTTTTGAACTGCTCTCGTCTCTCTGATTCGCTTTTTATATAGAGATTTTTTAACCCCATTTTTTCACTTTTTCGTACGATTTTAAAATATTCTTTGATTTTGTTCTGAAAATTACATACATTAGGAAACTGATTTCTATTTCCATAGATTTTTGAGAACAGTCTTTTTATGTTATGAATCGATAATTTTATATTCTTCTTTGTAAAAATCTGTCAGGAATATCTATTGTCATATAAAGAAAGGAATTTTATTTTATAAGCGGTATATTTCTCTTGAATGGAATAAGACCAGATTGCACGATTTCATAGCTCGATGTCTCTATCGGTTTAATTTTTTTTTCATCGTCCAAGCTGTCTGGAGCACGGGTCACCGGCGTCGGGACGAGAAATACGTGACTCTTTGTAAGGGAATGCCTTATAAATCGCGCTTGGTATCTCGAAGCAATTGAAAAAATCAGTGAAGTAATAAATCCCTGACGGTCCTGTAACATGGGACAGGCTGATTCAATTGGTGACGTTCTCAATGTGCTTTTCATAGAAATAGAGGAATGTAACTTTGATCTCGTTCTATAGAAGGGCCTCATCTTATGTAGTACCCTAATCTCTGGCAAAACATCTGATTATAACATGAGTTCGTAGTGGGTAAATATTTTGGATTTAGCTTTTGTTATCATAATATGCAGCATTTTAAATAAAAAAATTGTAAACCGTCACGGGACGCCTGGCAGATATGAAATATCGAAATTATTTAGTACAGGTAATATGCATAAAGGGATAGTTTACGACAGGAAATAAATATGACATAATCAAAAATAAAATACTTAAATTTGACAAAAATTGAAAAAGATGACTGCTTGTCTAGTAAACATTTGTATTCATTAAATACAAAAATTCACAATCACATAGCATGGCGAACGCATTTCGTGGCCATGCCAACAATCGATCTGACCCGCTGCTATAGATGTTTCCCATAAAAAAAACAGACTTATAAAAGATCACCCTAAAAAAATCACCACAATACCCTTGACCATACTTATACATCTACCTAGTCCACTAGGTCCCAGGTCCACTTGTCCACCATCTTCATCACTATACATTTCCTATTTAATATTGAGGATTTCCCTGGTGTACCTTTGAAACCCAAATTAAAATGCTTGTAATGGGACCTATTGGAAACACCTCTTTTCCAATAAAAAAAAAACACAAATCTTATACATGACGAAGTTCGGAGGTAAAAGAGGGTGTTTTTAAATACAATCGGACTGAGAATCTCTTCCTTTTTGAATATATAATTTTAATAATTAATTTCCGGACAAGATTAAAAAAGTTTGTGTGATTACTATGAATCCTGTTTATTTTATGAAAGCACGACCTAGTTACTGCACTGTCGTGGTGCTAGTATTCAAAAAAACTACGACAACCACTCAGAGGTTTAAACCTTCAGCTGTCACCAGTTGAATTTACACTACTGATCATGACATGTAACAAACCAAAAGAAAATTATTATACCGGGTTTATCATCACACATATGATTGTCGCCAGATCGTCGGTTACTCATATTTTACCGGCTCACTAGTTAGGATATACATCGACCGATCCCGATACGGGACACGCCTAACCCTACCACTATTGCATGTGTTACACCTATCGTATGGTGAGCGCAATCCATAGATTTATTTAAATTCAATACCACAGAATATTTTGATGATATGTTTTTATACTCAATAGGTAAAAGGAATCTCAATTCGTATCGAGAAACGTAAATAAAACTCTTAAATCAATAACTAGTATTAATAAAATGTAACGTGTAAGCGTTTTGAAGCAATGCTGACTTAGTCGATAGCGCGTTGATCAGCGTAGGTTCGAATCCTTGCAACTAAATTGGAGCTTTTCGTGAAGGAAAACATCATAATAAAGCTATAGGCGTAAGGGTAAAGCTTTTTACAAGTCCGCCTGGCTAGCTACCATCTTCAAGTTGAAAACCTGTTGTCAAACACTTATAGGTAAGTTCCGGGAGATGGACTTGAAAGCCAGTTACGCTCTGGGTTTAGTGTGTTTAGCATCATGGATGATCCTCATTTAACACCAGATGAGGTAGCGGTTAATATGTAACCTATGAGGTATAAAAAACCCTTAAACTCTTACTGAAGAAAGCCAATTCTTATATAATATTGTAAAATAAATATTCAAATCATTATATATAGCTACAGATATTAGCAGCATCACGTTACTTTTATAGATTGGACAAGTGACCATTTATGGGCATATCCACTAATTCTTATTTCGATAATACAGCTTTTTTATATAAATTCACAATATATAAATTGAAAGAGGCACTATTAACTAAAAAAGGACGGGTCCAAAAGCAAACACAACTGAAGCTCGATATTGAATAAACATATTGTTCGTCAATTTCCCAGAGCCCGTCTGTGTGCTCATCAAAAAGGGAGAAGTTTCGATTAAAAATACGAATTGATATCGTTAAAGATAAAATTCTGCGCGTTACGGAGACGTCTCGCGCTATCGGCAACTTGACAGTGACTGATCGCCGGCCGGGTGAGTTACCCCCCCTTCGTCCATTTACCAACCCGACCCACCCACTAGGATCCTCGATGCCACTTCGATATTCACTTTGTTAGAGGAACATATTACCTTTTCTACAAAGAATATTTATCGAATGATAATATTATGTTTTTACTTGTCTGAATAAGTAACAGGCTTATGTGTGGTCACTTTGAAAGACATAGGTAATTGGTAAGGTAAGATTAATGCTCATATATTTATTAGGTAAAACTATATGTGTAGTTTTATTAAGGTTATAAAATTTATTTTTGTATGGGAAAAGTTTTTTTTTGTTAAGTCGTCACACTTGTAGCCAAGGGTAACATAAAACCAATAGCTGACCCGGCCACGCGTTGCTTTGGCTCATTTATTATATCATTACATATCGATAAAAAATCATAATTGTTCTTGATAATATGAGCAATAAGCATCACTTAACGAACAAACACGCAGCGGAATCTCTCAAAATGAAAAATACCCCGATTTTGAAACATTCTTAATTAATTCTCCGTTGCTATTAGTTTTAGCGTGATAATATATAGCCTATAGCCTTTCTCGATAAATAAGCTCTCTAACAATGAAATAAATTTTTCAAATCTGACCAGTAGTTCCTAAGATTACCCCCTACAACCTCACAAACTTTACCTCTTTATAATATTAGTATAGATATGAGGTATAACTGCGGGCCATATATTTATGGGTTGGGTAGTAGATACAATCTGTATCAACCTGTACCTGTATTCGGCGAGTCTGTTAAGGCTTTGCTAGGCCAATAGCGTAATCAGATCGAGAAAAAAAAATCAATTGGCATGTTTTTCATGAACTATCAAAGTACAATTACGTTGTAGATTTTGTATGATAGTAGCAATCTGTAAATTCGTTTATTTGTCAGGTCAATTGACTAACCGTAATTAATTGTCAAGCGACTAAAAATCTTATTTTCAGTTAGTTTCAGAATACTTAAACACAAAACTGAGCATCGTGTTCATCATACAAAAATCAGTCATGTGTCGGGTTGAACCCGCCACCTCTCTCGACTCAGTAGTATGATTTATCACCATTGTACCACGAGAATTTTCATTAGAGTTGACTATAATTAATACTAATTTATTCAACTTGTATAAACTGTAGACAATTGAGCCGTATAGAATCATAGGCGGCTATATACATTTTTTGGGAAAAATAAGTTTATGGGGCGAGACAGCAAATTGTGAATTTAAAAAACGATCTATAGATCTATAATCTTTTATTTACTTTAATCTATAGATTAAAATACAGTTTATACATCGATCATCACTATAGCAGTGTATTTTTAGAAAAGAAACATTTTTTCCACTTTGCTAAAAATGAGTGTAGATAGCCACTTTTGATTCGATACGACACAATTCTACTATAGTATTTAACTATTATTTATGTAATGTTATTGTTATGCTAAATATGTTATTTCCATGTTCCATTTTAGTAAACAATTGTTGCGTTATTGGCATGGGCAGACGGTCTGCGTATAACACTACAACAATAGCAAGTTATCGCCTTGTATGCCGATCGGTACTAAGTTTAGATTTAGTTTGTTGTTACACTGAGGTTTACTTAATTGTTCGCAACTATAAGCTTTATGTATATGTTATTATATGCTTTACGATTGCGTTTCAAATGTGTTCATTTCACGATAAAGAAAAGTTGTTATTATCAGTTTTGTTAAAATGTTATGTAATTGTTAATAATAATAACAAATAATTGATAAGAATATTTAACATGTTTTTTTTTCTTGTTCCAGGTAACGTCTGCTTTCATTGTCATGAAGAAATGTACACAGTAGAAACAGAAGAATTAAGCAATCGACAACCGGCATAACTTGGTTTTGCATCTATTGAAATGTTTATAACTCAATGTTACAGTTATTATAAATACTAGTGATCGCCTAGTGATCGAAATCGACAATAATTCATTTTGACATTCAATAAGACCAAAGAAAATAATTATCATTTCAGTGGTTCCATAAATTTACTAAAAATAAATTATTTGTCAGTTGATTATTAATGTATATTATGAATTTACATATTATAAAATTAACCTACAATTTGACCATTCAAGCCGTTTAGGCTAAAATGGTCGAGAAACATTGCAATGCACAACGGTATTATTCGCCCTTCTTTAAATTCATCAAGTGCCATATTTCCTCCCCCCTACCCCCTCACCGATGCTTAAGTCAGTCCGAATACATAATGACTACGGCGTATATCTCTGTGATCGAATATTAATAATAAATTGCATTATAAACGTTCATTAATATAATTAGAGAATAAAAGCGTAAAGTGCGAACCGAAGTGTCAGTGAATGAAGAGGAGGCCTCCTATGACCGTGACAACAGCCAAAAGTCCTATTTTTTCTCATATCTTTCCAACCGTTGTGTATTCTTAGCGATCACCAGGTAAGCATCCCGCCGAATTATTAAACTTTTTTTAATCGTAAATATAACCAGCGATTACAAATAGCAATAGTGTGAGTAATGTATATTTAATTAATTTAATGAGTTTCTAATGCATTTTATATTAATAAAATAGCTTTATGCACTAATTCTCCTCCATATGAACTTTAACTATGCCAAATTTCACCTTCATTCATTCGCACCGTTCGCGTAAAAAGTTTTCAGTTCACACATTAATATATAGATAAGTAAGCTCACGGGCAATCTTTATCCTTTCCTGTCATTATGAGTGCCATATTGATTTTTAATTTTTTTAGTCGACTTAAAACTTTTGTCTCATGATCAATTTTGTTTAGCAAGTATATTGCTATCGAAATAAATAATGTTATATACATTTCTTGTAACAAAATTTTACTTCTGTAGTCGCATAGTGTATTGATTTTAAGATTTGATTCTATATCTTTAAAATTTATTTTTATTTCCTAAGACAGTGACATTTACTTCGAGTAATGATTCATTTTTTTCTAACTGGCTAATTGCTGTTAGTCTTATGGGTCTTCATAGCTTCACCGGGCATTTAAGACGAGCGCCTAAGGTACTCAGCCGAATGGCAACAAGATCACAGATGCTACTTGGGATGTTACGAACTAAATCGCGATTTGTATGTCACTACTCATTAATTACTGTGATCGTTCTTTAATACATAAAAACTTGTATATGTTTTCTCAAAGTAAAATAAAAATTCTCGTATAACCTTTAAGGTTTTTTCGATTGATGCTAATAACAATAGTACATTTCCAAGAATATCCAACTAAAATCCCTGGGTATTCTCTCTGTCAGACGGCGAGGCCTCTTGTGGGCTTACATCCGAGGCCGAGGCTTACCGACTCCTGCATTATGTCAATAGTCTAGTCCCAGCCCGAGTCGAGCCTGTATTTCCCTCTATCGCTTAATTTGATGGCTGATGTTACACAGGTTTAAGTTAATTATTGACTTCGGTTTATTAGTTAAGCTTGTGCCAAGGATTCAGTGTGTGTAATTGTATATAGATTTATTTGCTCTTGTTTAAATAAACATGCTTTTTGATACAAAATATGCTTTTTATGTATATATATCGGATATCATTTAAAACAAATCTATACATATAATAAGAATGTAAATCTAACGTGTCTGTACTTTTTCGATTTTCGTGAAAAAAATTGTTGCAAATGTCTTAGAGCAAGTAATAAAATACATTGCAATCATTTTTAGAAATGTCTGTTTGTATGAACACGCATCATTGCTAAAGTACTGGGTTCACAATAAAATACACACACGAATCATAAAGCATATCTTCGAGAGGAACTTAGTCTTTGTTTTATTAAAATCGGTCCACTATATCAAAAGTTATTGTAATTTTAATGACAACGCGGCGTAAGTACGAGAGAAAAGTAGATAAGTAAACGGACTTAATACATTCAGATGACTTTATTAACCACTGTTTTTTCATAAGGTTCTACGCGGACGAAGGTACGTGCACTGTTAGTGTCAAAATAAAAAATATATTCTTGTATACGTTAATTTTAATTATGCTAGACCAGATTTTAAGTGAATATACAGCTGAAAATGGTAACATATTAAACCTAGCACGTACACTAGTGTTACTTACAGGTAACGGTATGCTGAGATATTTGTTTAATTATTTTTTTTTTTTAATTTTAGATAAGTTAAATAGGTATATGAGTTCTAGAGACTGTAGGTACTAACTATAGTACTAACACTATACTACTACTAGCTTTAAAACGAAGTTTTTATTAGAGGTAGTTTACAACAATACTAGAAGTTAGTCATCTTCATCACAAAATTGTCATCAAAACAAAGTTACTTCAAAAATTAAAACATAAAGCGCGGGGTGGTAGGGTGTCTGTTCCCGACTGGATCGCGACCACCGTACACCAGGTGGAACACCCGCTATAGTGGCACCGTTTGGGCGTGTCGCGTTCCGGGATCAGCCGGTGTATATCCAGCAATCCGGTGTATATCCAGGGGGGGGGGGCTGTCCCTGACTGGGTCGCTTTCAGGCCGGCATGACAGCGGCGACCGGCGATAGAGAGTATGTCTTTCGGTGGTCGCCATTGTTTTTGGATTGTACTGAGCTTACCATCAGGCACAGTACAGTCACTTTGCCGAGCTACAATAAAAAAAAAAAAAAAAAAAACGTAACCTATATTAATTTTATATACACTTGCAAATGAGATTCAATGTTATCTGTTCCATTCATTTCATTAACATACCATGAAATTACCTCAACAGAAATGACTTTAAAATTCTTCTTATAGATATAAATATAAGTACTCGTTAGTACTTGCAAAATCTATACTATATATACTATAATATTATATATCTATACTAATATTATAAAGAGGTAAAGTTTGTAAATTTGTGAGTTTGTGTCGTTGTAGGGGGTAATCTCAGGAACTACTGGTCCGTTTTGAAAAATTCTTTCAGTGTTATATAGCTCATTTATCGGGGAAGGTTATAGGCTATACATCATCACGCTAAGACCAATATGGGCGGAACACCAATGAAAAATGTTTAAAATCGTTTTTTTCCTCCGGAGAGCTTCCGCTACGTGTTACTGTTAGCCCAAAGTAACTATTCCACGCGGACGAAGTCGCGGGCAGAGGCTATTCTTTATAAATATAAAACATTTATAATTGAACGACATGAATTTTTTTTAAACATAATTTTTCCAAAAGTATTCTCATATCAACCACATCTATTAATGACAGGACGTAATGTGTAACAATTTTAAACGTTATTTTATGGTATTATAATAAATTAACATAACTAATAAACCAACACTTTAGTTCCATTACCATTAGGATAAGTCACGTAAAGTTGGCGTGTTCACTAAAAAGTTGTATTTTAAAACAAAGAGTAAAAACGGGTATTAACTTTGTTTCTACTTAATTTATTTTCGTTTTTAACCTGATTAGTGTTTTTTTTGTTTTTTTTTTTTTTTTTTTTTTTTTTTTTTTTTTTTTTTTTCTTTGTTTTCCTTTTCATTACAAAAAATAATACATATCTACAGATTGACAGAACAAAAATATATTTTTTATGTATAAAATTGCCTTCAGCTTCAAAGATGAATACTCCGTTCTCAGAAAATTATATATATATCTATAATTGCTGTGCATTAAACAATCTGTTTTAATTGTAATTTATCACGTCCGTTTTAGTTTTCATCAAATGTTAAAAGTCGAACTTTTTTACTTCTTCTTCGAACCGACTACGCTAATGGCCTGGCAAGGCTTTAACAGCTTCACCGAACTACTAAGGTGAGCGTTCAAGGTACTCAGCCGCTTTTATTTTGACAACTAGCTCAAGAATGCGCTTCACACCACGGCTTGGGTTGGGGTTGTTCCCCGGATTGCCAGATTCATGCAATTCGCGACCTAACTGAACTGACCTTTTTTTTTATTGAGCTAACCTAAGGTAAGCTACATATTCATACTTATATGAGTACCAGTCATACATACCTCAATACCTCAAAAGTCGGACGTTTTTCCCACAAAATTGAATTTTTGGAGTTACTTCTTTTTTTGTTTGAAGGAGCGATGTACTCGAATACAGTATTTCGTAACGATCGATTGTGTAGCTTAAACATGAAAGCGTAATAAACAAACAAAGTCATTTTCGCATTTATAATATTAGTTGTGTGTAGGATTCATTAACAATTGTGATCGCCAGTTTTAGCTACCGTGACAGCTTTCATGGTGTATCGGTCAGTCCTTTTAAAATAATTGCGTTTTGATCATACTTAAATAATATATAAAAACCCAAAGATACCAGTACTGACAGACGTTACAATAACACATGATAGACCAGATATTAATATACATAAATAAGACAGGAAATAAAACCTACCTTATAGACATAACCATACCATTTGGCTACAATATAGGACCAAAAGAAATAGAAAAGCTTAGTAAATATCACCCCTTAAAAGTAGAACTAACCCGACTCTGGAATACACACACAGAAATCATCCCCTTAGTAATAGGCACAACAGGCGTAGTAGCAAAAAGCATACCTACCTAGATAAATTAGAAGAAAACATAAACATATACATACTAAAAAAAAGTTTTTATTTTATAAAAAAAAAAAATTTAAATTTTATTTTTTATTATAAAATAATATTAAATTTAAATAATAAAATAAAATTAAATAAATAAAAATAAAAATATTATTTTATAATGAAAAAAAAAAATAAAATTAAATAAAATAAAAATAAAAATATTATTTTAATATAAAAAAAAAAAAAAAGGAAAAATGAACGACAAAAATGAAGATAATTTTTTTTCCCCATAAAAAAGTCTCTTCACACCTCTCTCTTTTTTTTAAAATTTTTTTTTATATTTTAAAAAATAAATATATTTTATATAATTTTTAAAAAAAAATATTTTTTTATTATAATATAAATAAAAAAAATGGTAAAAAAATTACGTAAATTTTTTCCAACCATAAAGAATTCAGCCATACAGACATACACAATAATAAGTAAAGTTTTAAGAGATACAGTGTTCACAAATTCAAGGGAATCCGAACCTCCTCTCCCCTGAAGGATTCAGGGCGGGAGCTAGGAACTAAACCGAGTCAAGAACTCGAGAGGAAACAATTTTTCAAACAATATACAAAAACCCAAAATGCACACTTAACGTCTCACAGCCGGCACACAGAAATGAGTGCATAATTTCGGATTACGCACTCATTTCAAATAGTCTCGCGTCGCTTGCGTCCTTGCAAAAACAACTTTAAAACTGTAACCACGTATGTATATTAGAAAGCTTTTGCGGGACGATTTTGAGCGCTACTTTTATTCGAAACTGTGTGTCTTGGGTTTTTGTATGTCATACTTTTAATATACACATCGGTATATTAGTGCGGTTTTGTCACTTTTTATTCATTATCACGATTATCCGCACGTTCAGATCCCGGCTCGTTAAATAATATCATCATTCAGACGCGTCAAGTAAAGTCTGCCTCAATTAATAGTCAAAATTATTAATGATCCGCCTCTGAGCTAGATTTACTCCGCCTCACTGTGAGATATTCAATGCCAAAAAACCAGTCTAAGTAACATTAATTTATCAACGCAATCTAAAGTCATGACGGGTTAGTCAGCAAGACGTCTTATGATTAGCCGGGGTCTATATTTTACAATCCATTTATCAATAAAGAGCTATACAATATAATCACAAATAACGCCACAATAATTGGTCTGTTATATCTCCATTGTCCTGAACAAAACCTAGGATTGTAATGCGAGGATTAGAATCTGATGACGTGGCCTTTTCAGACATGAAGGATTATAAATTACTGCCCTGTTCTTAGGTTGTAGCTTGCATTTTATGAATATTAAACATAAATAATAATTATATATCTCAGTGTAGGCGTACGACGTGTGACGGGTGAACATGGGTTTTGTGTAATAGAGAAATATCTACCAACCTTTAGTTAAAAAATCTCTTCCCAACCTTAAGCTATATTCCGGTGGCTGTATTCTTTAAGCTTACCAATTTTTAACCATTACGTCACCATTCTCATTTCCATCAGGTGAGATCGAAACAAAGCGCGTGCCTGTGAAATATAAAACAATTAAGTTCTCTGATGCCTGTATACAGTCAAAATTCTTTACATATTTCGAATGTATCATGCATAAAAAGTTATAAATGTTAAATGATTTTTTAAACAAAAAATAGAGCAGCCTATATAATTTGTATGGTTATTTCAGTCTTGATTAGATTAAAGATTTAAAAATAGAAGTGTTCAGTACTACTCCTAAATAAGACCTTAATTTGGACTTGCTTTATAGTTTAATATCACGCCACTAAATATAATGTAAAGAAGTAAAGCGATAGAAGCGCTGTAAAGCGATAGACGAGTCAATAACATAAATATATTATATAATGAAGTAAAGCGACAGAAGCGCTGCAAAGCGACAGAAGAGTCAATAGCATAAAAATTAAAAATATAACGTAAAGAAGTAAAGCGACAGAGGAGGTGGGGCAATGCCGTACCTTGAAATCACAATGCCCTACCTTAAAAATACCAAAAACTAAGATAAATTATTATAATTAAATTGTTTGTTCATAGTTTAAGATTAAAAAAAATGTGGTGATAGATATATAAACTTTTCCGAACAGACCACAGTTTGTGACATTCGAGGGCAGATCAATTATGATGAATTTTTTACTTCCACCCTACCTGTAACCAATATTGTCTACCTCAAATTCGACTCTAGCTACAGCCCTGAGTCAATAACATAAAAAATAATTTAATCAGTATCGTACTTATAATTTTTTTTTTACCATCAACTTTATATCTACCTTCGAGCTCCATTTGTTTTCTGTTTCAATCTTCAAACAACATTACAGAAGTCATATATCAGATATGGAAATAACCAAGTATAAAATTCAAAAATTTTGTTGACGTATTCCTCTAACATGTATTTTGTATGAGATATTCATCGTATCTATGGAAACTAAAACGTGTACGCTCGGGGCGGCTCGTGACAACTTTGGGCTCGAGGACGCGTAAGAAAAATACCATTTCATAAGAAAACGAATTCTACGTACATATACACAGTTTGTTATTTTTGATCATCACAATATGATACAGTTGCTTCAAATATTATTTCTACTCAGTGTTTTGTTTAGAACACTGTTTCGGTTATAATTTAATAAAAAAATAACCAAAAATGGGTACCGGAATCTTAAAATCGTTATAGGCTAACTTTTTTTCTTTTCTGTTGTTTTCGAACAATTATATTAGCGATATAATAGGAGAGAGAGGTGGTTGCAATTTGATACGAGTCATTTCCCTTTCCCTTGACCCATTGCATGAGCATTATCTATACTAATATTATAAAGAGGTAAAGTTTGTGAGTTTGTGACGTTGTAGGGGGTAATCTCAGGAAGTACTGGTCAGATTTGAAAAATTCTTTCAGTGTTATATAGCTCATTTATCGGGAAAGGTTATAGGCTATATAATATCACGCTAAGACTCATAGGAGCGGAGCACCAATGAAGAATGTTTAAAATTCGGGGTATTTTTTCCTATTGAGAGCTTCCGCTGCGTGTTAGCGTTAACCCAAATTCCACGCGGACGAAGCCGCGGGCAGAGACTAGTATTTTTATTATTATAATTATAAACTAACATTTTAATTTATGAAAAAAAAACCACATTCTACGTAATAGATTTTATCTTTGAAAATACTTTGTAGGAATTTATGAAATTTATGTGTAATGTAATCCAATTAAATTATTTACGCTAACCCAGGTGTTGATTACTATCGGTCTTTCTTTTTAAATTAAATTCAAACTATAGCATTTATACATTTGAGTGCATATAATTTTCTATACATATAGTTTTATGTAACATCCTTTAGATCTTTGATAATGTATTCCTGTGCCACTCCATTTGTTCAGGGCATATAATAGGTCTTTACCTATGAAATTGCCGTTCTGCAGTACTGGCCATTTCAATTCTATAATAATTCATTTCAATTCAATAATTCTAATTTCAAATTAATTTTATTTTAAAAACATGGAATTCTTTTTCCAAAAGTAGTCATTTGTTTATTGATTAGTGTTACGTTTTCATCGCATTTCAATCTTTTTTGTCATCATGGATACGTTAAAAATTCGAGTAATTATGGAATATGAGTACCGTCGTGGCAGCAACGCGGCACAAGCGGCACGCAACATCAACGACGTTTACGGAGCTAACACTACAAACCAACGCACCACCTGTTATTGGTTTGCTCGCTTCCGTTCTGGGAATTTCGACCTGAAAAATGAACCTCGCGGTCGTCCGAAGACTTTGGTCGACAATGACGAATTAAAGGCGATTGTGGAAGCTGATGATACACAATCTACGGCTGAATTAGCAGCAGCTTTCGACGTTAGCGTCAAAACAATATTGGTCCATTTGCGTCAAATTGGCAAGGTAAAAAAGCTTGACAAATGGGCGCCTCACGAACTCAATGATCGCCAGCGCGAAGTACGCGTCGATACGTGTCTTGCACTGCTCAACAGACACACAAATGAAGGAATTTTCAACCGCATTGTTACCTGCGATGAAAAATGGATTCTGTTTGATAACCGCAAGCGCTCAGCAAGTTGGTTGGATCCTGGTTCAGCACCTAAACAATGCCCTAAACGAAAACTTACCCCTAGAAAAGTGATGGTCACTGTTTGGTGGTCTAGCGCCTGTGTGATTCATCACAGCTTCTTACCAAACGGGGTGAGCATTACTGCAGATGTGTACTGTGAAGAACTGAACATAATGATGGAGAAGCTGGCACATCTCCAATCAGCATTGGTCAATCACTCGTCTCCGCTGCTCCTGCACGACAACGCGTGACCTCATACTGCACAGCAGACAGTCTCCAAGTTGCAAGAATTGGGGTTGGAAGTTCTCCGTCATCCGCCGTACTCACCAGACCTTGCGCTTACAGACTACTACTTTTTCCGGAATTTTGATAACTCCTTGGCGGGAAAAAAATTCAATACCCGAGAGGCAGTACAAAATTTGTTGCCTCCCGTCCAGCTGATTTCTTTAAGAAAGGCATCAATAAACTGCCACTGCGTTGGCAAAGATGCATTGATTGCATGGGTGATTACTTCGATTAATACAAATAAAAAATTAAATTTTTCATACAAAACGGCAATTTCATAGGTAAAGACCTAATATAATCAACATAACATCACTTACCGCATCAGACAGTTTTGAAATTTATTTTAGCTACTAGCTGTACCCGCAGCTCCGCACGCGTTTTTTTAAATCGTATTAAAGAATTATAGAATTGTGAGACTATGTACAATTACAGAAACGCTCTTTAAAGACAATTATAAGTACGACGCGCACGCCACTAAAAGTAACATGTAACGTGTAAATTAGATATATAAATACAAAGAACGTGCCAAATGAGGTTTGTCATCAGCAACACATTTGGAACCTTAACCAACCATATAACTACCTCAGTGCTCACTTACACTGTATAGGGAACTATTGAAACAATAACTTAAAATATTATTATAAAAATTTACATTTACATTACATTTAATATACATTACCATTATTATAATTAAGATTTTGTGACTATACAAAAAATAAACGCTTGTCTGTTCCGCAAGAAATTGTATTATGGAACTCTTTACGTAATACGTTTCTAATCTAAGATCTTATTAGGAAGACCTCTATATCATTAATGTTATTAATAATTATAATGTTGAATTGTAAACAATAATCTGATAATTATTTTTCTTATTAAAAATAAACAATGAGTTGAAATCTTGCTAAATTTCATGCAGACAAAGTCGTGGGTAACAGCTAGTCTAAAATACAATAACCATAATTACTTTTTATTAGGTTCGCTATCTACCAGTGAAAGTTCCGTGAAAATCGATGTAACCGTTTTGGTGATAGCACAGCGGGCGAAGCCACGGTTAACAGCTAGTATAAACTACAATTGCTTAAATTACTTTTTGTAAAGTCAGCTATCTGCCAGTGAAAGTCTCGTGAAAACGGGTCTAACTGTTTAGGAGATAGCATTGTGGGCGAAACCACAGTTAAAAGCTAGTATAAACTAAAATTGCTCGAACTACTTTTTATAAGATCAGCTATCTGCCAGTGAAAGTTATGTGAAGATCGATCGAATCGTTTTGAAGATAGCATTGTGGGCGAAACCACGGTTAACTGCTAGTATAAACTAAAATTGCTCGAATTACTTTTTATAAGATCAGCTATCTGCCAGTGAAAGTTATGTGAAGATCGATCGAACCGTTTTGAAGATAGCACTGCGGGCAAAGCCACGGTTAACAGCTAGTATAAACTAAAATTGCTCGAATTACTTTTTATAAAACCAGCTATCTGCCAGTGAAAATTATGTGAAGATCGATCGAATCGTTTTGAAGGTAGCACTGCGGGCAAAGCCACGGTTAACAGCTAGTATGAACTAAAATTGCTTAAATTACTTTTTATAAGATCAGCTATCTGTCAATGAAAGTTATGTGAAGATCGATCGAAGCGTTTTGGAGATAGCACTGCGGGCGAAGCCACGGTTAACAGCTAGTATAAACCAAAATTGCTCGAATTACTTTTTATAAGATCAGCTATTTGTCAGTGAAAGTTATGTGAAGATCGATCGAATCGTTTTGAAGATAGCACTGCGGGCGAAGCCACGGTTAACAGCTAGTATAAACTAAAATTGCTTAAATTACTTTTTATAAGATCAGCTATCTGTCAATGAAAGTTATGTGAAGATCGATCGAACTGTTTTGGAGATAGCATTGCGGGCGAAGCCACGGTTAACAGCTAGTATAAACTAAAATTGCTCGAATTACTTTTTATAAGACCAGCTATCTGTCAATGAAAGTTATGTGAAGATCGATCGAATCGTTTTGAAGATAGCATTGTGGGCGAAACCATGGTTAACAGCTAGTATAAACTAAAATTGCTCGAATTACTTTTTATAAGATCAGCTATTTGCCAGTGAAAGTTATGTGAAGATCGATCGAACCGTTTTGCAGATAGCATGGCAGACGAAGCCGCGGGTAACAGATAGTCTAATTTAAAGTAGCCTAAGAAACGCGCTGTAATTTTTTCTATCTGCCAGTGAAATTCCCGTCAAAATCGGTCCCCCCGTTTAGAAGATTACCCGGAACAAACAGACAGACAGACAGACCGACAAAAATTTTAAAAATTGCATTTTTGTTATCAGTAGCGTGTATACTTTCACACCCAATCAGTAAAAAAGTGTTATTTTGATATTACATACAGACACTTCATTTTTATTATATGTATAGATAAGAAAGCTACATTATTTTAGTAATTTGAGCTCGAAATATGATTTAGGTAATCAGTTCGTTGTCTATTAACGTGTTTGTATACTAACAGTAATAGAATTCAGTTATTATTGTAGTGTCATTGACCGCAAGTTGAAGGCGTCAGCACTAACAATGGCGGCCACACCTAATGCTGCAGGATAATATTAAACTTGCACGCTTTATGGCGGCTGTTACACCCCTGTTTACATTCCTATGTTTGTAAATGGTGTAAACACAATTCAAGTAATGGCGATGTTATGTAGTATCATTACGCCGCGATTCTTTCTAGCCGGGCAGAGATGATTCATAATATTTATATAATTCTTTACCGGAGATTGATTGATATTTTTTTTTCTCGAACTGACTACGCTATTGACCTGGCAAGGTCTTTACAGCTTCACCGGACTACATTGATTGATATATTTTAACATCGTCTGAAAGATTACCGTGAAAGTTGGTAAATATTATTTATGTATATTAGTATTTATAGTATTTGATTTAATGAAGAAAAATTTAATGATATCTATTGAATCAATTATTTACTATAAAATACTACGATACATAGTAAGTAATCCAAAAAATCCGTGAATACCGCGGACAAATATAGAATTATTGTAGTTATACTTCTTTTGGCGCGTTAGGGAAAAATGATGAGAGTAAATTTTTACGATGCGCGCGCACACCGTCACGAAAAATCGACACCCTGAACTTCAGTGCCAACTAGCTAACTAGCTATAGTCAACATTTTGTTTCTTTGTATTTTTTGTTTGTATTTAAACTTTCAATGTATTAAATACCTTTTTTCTATTGTTAGTATCGTTTTTTCTACAAACGTAGAATGAGGCGAAAGATAAAATTTTTGAAAAGATTTTTATCTTGTTACGCCAAAGAAGTATAACTTCTAACGCATGTACATAAGTATACACACTCTTTTTTTTATTTAAAAAAAAAGATATCATAACCGAATTTAATATGCTTTATTAACTTTCTTTGTTAGCATATGAAACATTGTCGTTTAAAACATTGTTCCAGCGATACCAGATAATTAAGTAAGCTCATATAGCGATGCAGTAGGTACGAAAGCTCCTAATGGAATAAGTTTTAAACAACTATAATATTGGTATGCCTAGCTTTAACGTAGAATTAGATAAAAGCTTACAGTGTATGCGAGTTTTGGTCGAACTTAGAAAGTCACCTACGCTTAAATATTTTGAGAAATAAAGTGTATTTTTTCTGTTGCGATTAATTACTCTTAAAAGAATTTATGTTAGTAAGTTTTGATGTAAATATTACATTTTTCTTAGAATGTAATAATGTAAATAATTATTACATAGATTATTCCACTTCTTTCAAAATATGTTTAAAAGATAACGGAATGTAAATAATTTTGTAAAGTAAAAAGAATCACAGGAATTATTTATAGGTAAAGAAAAATCGTGCGCCATTTTGTTGGACTAATAATTCTAAAGAGACGGTGCCCCGGTACTAGATAGCAGTTAAATAAGGCAAATTGAGCCATCCCTTCAACGATGTCTACTTTTATGGTATCTTATATCTTTTTGGCTCCTTACTTTTATATTCGCGATAAGATCTATTCACTGCGTTATAAAGTGTTTCTTTTAATTTATTTTATGGACATTGATTCTATTTCTGAGCTCATTTTGCTTTATATTTTATTAGCTATGTAATATTTCTGTTAGGACACCGACTACATGTTCGTACATTGCCTTCACTGAGAATCAGCGCTCCAGTATCTGTCAATTGTACTGTAGCATGTAGCTAATTGGTATTGTAATATACCTTTTCAATTAAGCATATTGTATCCGTGTTATGTTCCAACAACAAAAACTTATTCATTTTCTAATTATTGGAAGGAACTTCCATAAGTTCCACGGTAGAAGTTGACTAGTAAAAATCATCACGTAAGAAAAAATCGTTATCTTTCTTTTTCTGTCTTCTTCTATTGTAAACAAGTATGTGAGTGTGTACGTGCGATTATTGAAATTTTAGTAGTATATATAACCTCAATAATAACACTGAACGCATGAAAACTAAAACTTATTTTTATCTGTTTTTGTCTCATAACTCGTTTAACATTTTTTATATAATTTACAATTCGCTACTTCTAAAGGTAAACATGAGAACCTCTAGCCTCTGTCTAGATTTAGTGGGCTACCATCTTATATCACATATTCATATGACATGAAGTGAGATCATGGTAAAACACTTTAACTTATAAATTATTTAAAAAAAAATAGACCATGCATTTAGATGGATGGGTCGATGACCGATGATGTCTCAGAACTTCGAACAATTTGAATTCACTTCTTGGAATGGGACTGAACATTCGAAAATATTATGATGAAATCTTAAGAGAGTAAAAGAGCATTCCCGGCTGGATAACTTTATCTCTTAGGTTGACAATTTAGCGCTAAGGAGGTACGCCCACAGGAATCAATTCCTTCTCTAAGCTTAGCGTATTACATAGGATCGGCTGCATCATTGTTTACGTTTTAAAAGGAACTAAACATGGTACTATTTATATAATTCCCAAGTTGCATTTGAGATGAAAATGTTCTAATATCGGTACATCAACCACTTTAAATCTTCCATCAAAACTTCCGCCCAGATTCATTTGCTCGCCATGACGTAATCTCAAAAGACGATAACTAATCTCCCTAATTGATCTTTTTCATGACGAGTTATACAAATGGGCGGATTGGGAGGACAGGACGATAATAGATATTAATTTCAGGAGTAGATTTGAAGATATTAATGTTAATAAAACCCTATTAACTGTTAAATATTACCCTCGATTACAAGTTGTTTTCAAAGGTGCATTTATAAATACGAATAACAAAAATATTAAGCAATAGCTGACCCGTGCCCACTTTGTTTTGCGGTAAACATTTATTTAGTCACCTTTTGTGACTTAAATATAAAAGTTAGACATATGCTGTTGTTGACTTTTTTGTAGGCATTATCAAGCTCTACAACTTTTCTCTAGAACTCATTCGTAAGAAACGTTTTCGTTCGACCGTTTTTTCTTCGACTTACTTTGCGACTACCACAAAAAAATCTTTTCATTTTTCGGGTTAATATATTCACAAATAACGTGGCTTTGTATTGGTAAAAGAATATTTAAAATCGGTTTAGTAGCTCCTGAGATTACCCCCTACAACGTCACAAAATCTACCTCTTTATAATATTAGTATGGATTACCACCAAATTGATACACTACAAGACCCATAAATGCCCATTGTTATGTGCAGCTAGTATTAGGTTATCGACGAAGACAGCCAAATACAGACTTCTCGACCAGTTGAAGAAGCCTTCAGAAATTGTGGAACTCGAAAGTTACCGACTAAGTCTTGAAACAACCGGTCAACTCCCAAGTAATGGTAACTTCTACTGCCAACGTTCAACGAAGGTCTCTGATAAGATTTATTAAAGACTTTGCAGAATACGATCATTGAGATATTATTAACTTTATAATGAATATAAGTACAAGTAAAGTCAAGTTGACATAAACTTATGTCATTAAATCGGAATACATAAAGGTAAATTAACTTTTGGTAGCGATTAGTTTTAATGAAACAGATTTTGTTTACCTAATACTACCTGAAACCCGTGATTTTGTCTGCGTTTCTTATTATCTTCACAATATATTGTTCCGAGGATAAACACATGAAAAATTGAAAGCAAAAATATACTTTGCTTATAAAATGTCATTGCAAACAATGGTATCCTTACAATCGAGGGGTCAAAGTCTATATTTATAAGTCTCACTAAATTTGTACACTTTTCGGCATAAAAAGAGAATAATATTGGAAGTGAAAAGAATAATTCATTATGGTCGAATATCATCCAATGGAGGATCGCGAGTCAAGTTTAATTAGCACCCGTAAATGTTTCCACCGTTATTTTAAATACATAAAATTAATGTCTTTTTAATTAATAAACGTATCAGGCTTTAATATTCCATTTTAACTTTAATTTTACGAACGTCATTTGGTGGGACTCGTTGATGAATGGTTTTTTAATTTCTCTATCATTTTGTTACTTATTTGAAATTGAAAAGAGGCGCAGAATTACTATAAAATTCTGTTACGGAAGTACCATTTGTAATTGGAGCACTTATTACTATAATGCAACAAATTTCGGGTAGTTGTTCTTTGGTTAGAGGATGGGGCTTGCACCGCGCATCAATTCGGTCCTCAAAGGCAGCAACTTATTATTTGGCCTCGGTTAGGCCTTTGTTCTTTCTTGTATTTGATTATAAGGAGTCATATATACCAGTTAACCTTTAACAATAGGTGGAGAGTATGACGTTCTGGTACATTATACCAAACGATAAGAAATAATATCGTTTAAATAAACTATATAGAGGCAGTTAGTTATTCCTTAAAGGTCTCGCCAAACGGAACGCGTTCGTAACGCGCGTCATGACTGTCGCATACTATACTAGCGCGCGCGCTTTATTTGACGGATTTCAACTTGAATAGTACAAAACAAATCGACACTTTAACGCGGTGCTAGTAAGCGATGTTAGTACGCCTTACTACGTTGCGATATGCCTTGAAGCGCGTTAAGAACGCATTCTGCTTAGTAGTCCGGTGAAGCTGTTAAGATCTTGTTAGGTCAATAGCGTAGTCAGTTCGGGGGGAAAAAAGTATTCTGTTTGGCGAAGCCTTTATATTTAGTGTGTTAGATCCTCAAACGCATAGAAATAGAAGAGAACTAAATAGAAATAGAAGAAATAGAAATAAGGTACTTATATATATTATATGTCTTTATTTTGTAAGTCTAACCGAACCGTGACGGAAAGATTGAGGAAAATAAATCGTCTGCCTATTAATATACACGGTAAGATATCAATCACATGGCCCAGGTGTAGATTGTTTGCATTCGACCAGCTTCAATTGCGGTGGCTTTAATGCGTAATTCGTTCGGAGCAATATGATTGATATCGTCCGTCTCGGTTCGGTTAGGTTAGATTATCGCTGTGTTGATCTTTTGACTAAGACTTGTAGATTCATTCGATACATTTTAATTGATTTTATTGTTTCTTTTTTACTTCGTAAGTTTTGTCGATTCAACACAATCTCACCTGATGTTAAGTAGATGTAGTCTAATATGGTAAACACGCAAAACCTAGCCGGAAGACACCGATGGTGTTTGAAGACAAATTTTAATAGCTGTCCAGGCGGACTCAGAAGAAGCCCTAACACTACACTTTTTTTCCACGTATTTCGTTTTAAGTTAATCCAATACAGATATTTGTTAAGACATAGACATTGGTTTTTGAATCAAATTAACACAATATTAGTATTATCGTTTGATCACAATGAAACCAATGTTCGTTAAACTAAACGAGACCGCAATAGTACGATAGCTTCATATTAGCCGGGCCAACATATTCGATACTTTGTAATCAAACTGCGCTACACGTTAATTTTATATCGCTTATTTAGCACAATTTGTCCGCGTAAACTCATTACACACGATCGACCGCAGAGATAAATTAATTTGTTTGACGTGGCGCACAGTTCCATTGTCCCGTGAAAATGTACATCGCGCGAAAATTAACTTTTAAATTGGCATCTCGATTTTAAACGCCCCGTTATCGTGATGTCAAGGGTTGTTCGTGAACGAAATAATTACGTCACGAACGTGTGTCAGTGTACGAAAGAACTGATTGTTTGGTAATTAAGTATTTGCGAATAAACTTGTGTATTTCGTTTTTGCTTATTTTCATGTATAGGCGCCTACTTTGGTGATTATTGGACATTAATTTCGTAGGCGGGAGAGCCACGTTGAAGCTATTACTGGTTTTTCAGCATGAATGGGATGGTTCGCCCGGGGTAGTACCACCCTCTCATAGAAAAGCGACATAAAGTAAAACAGTGCTTGCATTGTTGCGTTTCGTTTGGTCAGTGAGAGCGCCGGAGGCCCACTTCCCTTTCCCACCCTTCCGTCCCCTCACCCTTCCCCTCAAACACAGGCTGGCAACGCACTTGTGACTCTCCTAATATTGCAAGTGTCTATGGACGGTGATAATCACTTAACATCAGGTGACCCGCATGTTCGTTTGCCTCCTATGACATAAAAAAAATAGATTAATTTTGTATATCCAAGACGTAGTTTTAAAATTTGTAAGCGGGTTTACGCTTGTGTTTTGTTTTAATTTTAAAGATCTTGTTAACCCAGTATGAAATTATCAGAAGCTTATGTATTATAGACACGAAGTGCAATATTAATTATGGGTATATTATTAATTTCTTGCAAATACTTAACATACGGATTTTTTACGTATAGTTGTTAGTTCAACATTGTAAAATTATATAATGTAGTATTGTGTTTTAAATCGCCGCTTGCTTTTGGTATTCCTGTGTAGCTGTTAAGACCTTGCTAGGTCAATAGCGTAATCAATTCGAGAAAATGAAAAGGGGCCGCTTGCTTTATATTGTAAATAAGTATAATTATTGCTTAATAATCAGTTATTATAAGGCTGAGTAATAGAAAATAATGCACGGATTCAAATCGGTCCATCTATATATAAAATTATTGATAGAAAATCGGTGTATCTCTTTCTATGTAATCTACCTCTGAAACGGCTGTATCGATTTGGACAGCACTTTTCTTGGTAGATGGAAGATTTTTCAGAGTATTATCTAAGCTAGATGTCGTTACTCTTTCAGTGGTCGCTAAGCAGTAGTGATAAAATTTACCACAAATAATTGAAAATTGTTGTAGGGTCTAAATAGCACCTAGTGAGATAATTATTAATTAAAAAAAAAAAACGGCCAATAGTGAATATAAATATAACACCCTATTTCCATGAACTAATTAATCCATTTTCCCAATGATAAAATCGCGGGTACAACGCGGGTACCTGGTTTATACCAAAAAAAGCACTTGATTGAAATGCAGGTTCTGTGGATTAAGTTTTGAAATTGTAATAACACTCATGATATTACTAAAGCAGCTGCTATTTCGTTCCTTATCTGTATATTTTCGTACATTATTGGTTGGGTAAACAAAATAGCTAGAGTTTGACAAGTACACAATAGAGCGACAAGCCGACATGCCGATAGCCGCATTGTGCACACCGCGATAACACGCCCAAACAACGAGCTTTGCATTATGCATTATTATTAATACACAACTTTCAGGACGCATAATTATTTACATTCAGAAAAGTAATCAGTAGCAACAATGATGCCATTTGTTTCCAAAATTACAAAAAATTACATACATTCAGGGTGTAGAATTATTTTACTTTTATATATCTTTTTAACTTTATTTTTGGCAACCAGTCTTCTAGTAGACTATTATTGCCATTGTCAAGTGAGTATCGATATTACAAGTTTCTTGATATAATTATTTCTCCCTCTCTTCTCCCCCCTCCTTTTCCAATGAACTAACAAGATGGTGTCGCCATCTTGTTGCCCAGAGGATGTTTCCACTGGAGTTTTTGTGGCGTCTCAGAATTCATGGTCCGTGGTATTATTTTCTATTTACTTCACTTATGCACAATAAACAAACTATATTACATAAAACACCACCAATTTTACACAATATCCTTCCATGGTGGGGAGCCAGCAATCAACCTGTCTCAACCTCGCTTAGTTACAATCTCTAATATGGAGAAACATAAGATTATGAAATTAATAATTTATTAAAATATCCACTACATGACAAGAAGAGAATCTCAACAAAACATTTTTTTCCCGTAATCTAAATGTGTGGACTTTCCAAAATACTCAATTCAAATTTTATAACCAACTTTTTTTTCACAACTAATAGGACCTTCGATATTGATTTTTCTGATATGCCATCTGGGCAAAGTTTGATCTACATTCTTATGTAATATTCATAAGTATATAAATGACATACGTCGTTTTTTATGTTTTAATATCCGCAATTCACCAATGTCATAGAAGACGCGTTAGAATCTTCATACAACCAACTTTTTTTTGCACGTAATTCTAAATGTGTGGTACTTTCCAAAATATTCATTGAGATGATATGCCATAAGGGCAAAGTTTGATCTACATTCTTATGTAATATTCATAAGTATATAAATGACTTACATTATTTTTTTATGTTTAATATTCACAATTCACCATGTCATAGAGATGCGTTAGAATCTCCATACAATTTTTTTTATTTGCTGCACGTAATTTTAAATTTTTGGTACTTTCCAAAATATTCATTGACATAATACGCCGTAAGGGGAAAGTTTGATCTACATTTATATTACTTACTCAACCTTTTAACCGTTCCGAATACAGTTGCGCAGGACTCAAATTTGGGTATAATAATATTTATTATATTATACCGAGACCACTTAAGGACAAATAAATTGTTATTTTTGATTTCTATAATATAATTTTTAATATTAAATTAGTTTTGTATTAAAATCTCGTGTATATTACGCACTTGCCCGAACTTACGGTTATATACAGAGCGCACAAATAGGTTAACATGGACTGTAGGTAACTATCAGTATTAAATATATGACTACATAAACTTCCATTTTTATATATTAACCGGTCCAGTGACCGAAGTTACACCATTTTTTTTTAAATATCCAACCTCATTGGGGTATTTTTTGTTAAAGGTTACCCCATTACAATAATTACATATATGTTTTATAATTTTGTTCTTTTCATTATCTGCGACGTATGTGTACGCGTTATTATGCATTTTAAAATTTTTTGAAATACATGCAATATATTCGATGGTATGGGAAAAAAATGTTTCTAATTTTCTTTACAGATGTCACTATTAAAGGGCATGAATGGCTATCAAACAATAAAAAAATAAAAAAAATTGTTAAGAAAAAAGGAGGAAGACGTATTTCATTATTTTCTCTTCCTCTATTATATGGATCAATAATAATTAGCATAAATGAAAATTTCAGAATTTTATGAGGTTTTAAGGTAATAATAATATTTTCAAATTAAATACAAAATGGTTAATAAGACAAATGAAACTTCGTTTAAAAGTATAAAAAACTGGTATTTGTATTATCACCGGATATTGAAAAACAAATTACATGATTATTTATCAATAACATATATGAATAATACATAACGAATATTTACAATAATTATCTAAGTATCATTTTAACAAACGAAGATTGTTAACTAGGAAACTAAGGTGAAAACTCTATTAGAATTAATAAAAGAATATGTAAGTGGGTAACTGCTATAAGGCCAGAATAAGTTTAACGAGATTTCAACTAAGTTGTTAAGTTACGGCGTGTAACTTTGTTATATGACTAAGTTTGTTATTTTAGTGACTAGGATATTGCGGATTGATAGCTTAATTGAATTTTAACTGTACATTGCTGAGGTAATTAATAAACGATTGTCACTGGTAAGGAGTATTATAGTTTAATTGTTACATATTTAATTCTGTTAATTATAACAGTGATTTTGATAAATAGACATAGCTATCAATTGCATGCGATATCGTTATGAACTTCCAAAACATGCCATTAAAGATTTTGATTTGTTCGAAAGTTCGTGATTATATCAATACTAGTTAATATCCTTTTTAATATATATTATTACATTATTGTTAATATAATGTAAACTATAGTGACTGTATAGTCAACGTCTACAAAGGGAAAGGAACTTCGCTCCAACCGGGGGTCCGTAGACCTCTCAAGCTTTTTTTTTACATTACCTCCAATATATGTAGGTTAGTTTTTATCTTAATTGAACCCGGTAGATGATGCTACGAACGGGTTGTTGGCTTATTTTAAAAGATTTCTCACATACCATCTGGGTATATGTTTGAGTGAGTCCTTAGATAGTTTGGATTCACAATTGAAAACCGTAGGTGTGGCTGCAATCGGGGTTTAAGATTATTAAAATTTTTCACGTTTAAAAATACAATTGAAACCGGTGCTAACCGATTTGTTGCAGACGAAGTTGCACGGGTCAGCTAGTTGTTAATATTGCGATTAAATCACCTGTGATTTTCCCACAAAAATAGCTCATGTAGCAATAATTATATTTATCCCTTCAAATTTACGCTTCCATAAAAAATATCGTTTATCATTACCCGTAAATAGTAAGGAATTTTCTTAGACATTGCATTAGTAGTATATCGAGTTTACGAGGTATTTAACAACACTAATCTTCGCTTATACAAATAACATTTAAAATTATCGTTGCATTCATCAATGCCAGTGTGAAAAGTGCAAGTCTTCCTTAAAGGGCAGGAACACTGGCTTCTCGACATGTACAGTGTTCACGATAGGTACAGGCACGGTATGTACCACAGGCAGTGTTTTAATGATTGGTACTTCTTTCAGCACGGGTACTTCCTTGATGATCGGGACTGTTTTGATCACGGGAACTCTCTCAATGTGATGATGATGCACGGTGTGGACATCATACGGCACGTGGATTTTGAAGCTAAAATTAAATTATTCTTTTATAAATAATTTTAGGTTTTGATATATAAACTAGAATCTCGATAAATATGTGATCTAAGATGGTAACACGCTTAAAGAACAGGATCTCAAATTAGATCTGGAAGCTAGGTCCGTTCGCTCGGCGTGGAGCCTTTGAGTGCGCTGTTCGCGCGATACAGTGACACAAAATCTTACATCACAGCGACAACATTACATATATCACCTCCACACACGTGCACGCATACACGCTTACACATGAAAGTGGAAGGGTTTTTTCCCTTATCAAACTGAAATAGTTTAGAAAATTATACGATACGAAATATATATAAGAGTTGTTGAGGTATGTATGCTTGGTACACATATGTTTCAACAATTAATATATGTATGAATAGTTAGCTTAGCTTAGTTTAACTCAGATAGGTCGCGAATTGCATGTATCAGGCAGCAGCCCAAGCCGAGGTGTGCCGTACACCCATGAGCTAGTTGTCAAATAAAGTCGGCTCAGCGTCTTAAGCGCTCGCCTTAGTAGTCCGGTGAAGCTGTTAAGACCTTGCTAGGTCAATAACGTAGTCAATTCGAAAAAAAAGCATCTGAAAGAAAATACCTATAGATGCTTGGCGATACGTTTTCAGCTAACGTTGAAATATATTTATCTTCATATAGAGATAAATTAAAGTGAATTTTAATGTGAATCTGAGTGCTATTTTCATTTTCAGACATACTTCCTACATACATATTGAATCATCAGATACAATAAATAGGTAACTGAAGTAGAAAAAAATGTTATCCTAGGGACTAAATAAAGAATCTCCTGTATAATCAACTTGCAAATACATCAAGCATAGACCACCTCATTTCTTATCATTGCTTTGCATTCTTCTAACATTTATCTGGTCAGTTCACACCCTGAAGCTTAGATTCGTTCACAGAGCGCGTAACGATACGATGGTTACAGTCTAGAATCAGCTTATAATGTAAGATTAAGATATAGTCACTTTCTCATATTTCGTCATTTAAAGCCATCGGGCGACTATATTCTATATTTATACAATTTATAAACGAATTTTGAGTAACTGATTAACATGATGCTGTACTATGAAGTAAAATTTAACCGGTGATTTTAACCTATCTAACACTATTTACCTTTCCAATAACGAAAATGTTTACACAATTATTCTTCCAATTTTGTTTAGTTATTTCCAAAATACTTTTTGTCGTTAAGAACGTCTCAAAATATATTTAAATTGATAAAAATACTTACTGCGTCCTATGACCGTAGGGTTCTGGTTCTGGCAGTGGGTTCGCCAAGCACATCTGGCTGAAGAGAGCAATGGCCACTGCGAACTGTAATGTTTTTTTTTTTAATTTATTCATTTGTTTATCAAGCGGGCGTACTATTTTGATTACTGACTGTAATAATAAATACATGTATTTTAACTATACTTTCGTTGCATTACACCTACATAAACCTAGCAGATATAGGTTTATAGTTGTTTTTATAGTTTAATCGTTTTTTATAATTTAAGTTATACCTTGGAAACGGATATTTTTTCTGGATTTTTCTTTTCTGTACTGCTGACAACGTGTATGCAAAAATCGTGATGACCCGTTCTTTAGTTCAGACGTAAAAGCGAAACAATCAAACTCACATTCAAATTTATAATATTACTTAGGACAATTATCAGGTAATACTACACGAACAAATAACTACAATATAAACTAAAGAATGTAATAACAATTATTTACTTCAATACAATTTATTTATTTATTTATAAGATTGCAAACGAATTTCATATGATTATTGCATTTTATTACTATCATTTTTAAGGCGTTTTGTTTATCCTAGTACTAGATGATAATCGCGACTTCGTATACGTTGATTATTTGGAATATATTTTACAAGCTTTAATATAATTTACTCGAGTTAATATATATTTGACCTCAAGAACAGCGTTATCCGTATGAAAATTATTTATGTGCCTCTGACAACATGTAGATATGCAAAATTTCATGGTGATCGGTTAGGGCGTGAGAGCGTAATAAACAAACAAACTCACAAACGAATTTATAGTATTACTTAGGATAATTACCCGGTAATACTGTAAGAAAAACACTATACATTACATATAATAGAACAAATGACTATAATATAGTAGTAAAATGTGTAGTAACATTATTTATTTCTATGTAACTAATTATTTTCTTGTTTATTAATTTACAAATTAATTTTATGTATTTATCGGCAGTTTAATGTTATAAATTTAATGTAAATAGGAAATAAAGAAACGGTTGGTTTATAACAAGTATTGTTTCATCACAAACGAAGCACGATTGATTACAGTAACATCGTGCAACGGGGTAATCAGTTTTCACTCGCGCAAATCGGCACATTTCTTTTGTAATTCAAATTAGTGTGTCAATATAGTGTTTTATTGTAACCGTGTCTCGTAGTTACTATCGTACTTCATGTGTTTACAAATGAGGGCCCGTGGGAGGACTAGCATGACCTAATGCTATATGCTTATTAGCTTTTGCTTTCCGATTTCATCGCATTAGTTTATTATACATTTTTGAAGTTATACTTCTTTTGGCGCGTTAGGGAGAAATGATGAGAGTAAATTTGTACGATGCGCGCGCACACCGTCACGAAAAACCGACACACTGAAGTTATTACGATGCGCGCGCACACCGTCACGAAAAACAGACAGCCTGAAGTTAGCTATAGTCAACATTTAATTTCTTTGTATTTGTTGTTTGTATTTCTTTGTATTAAAACTTTCAATTTATTAAATACCTTTTTTCTATTGTTAGTGTCGTTTTTTCTACAAACGTAGAATAAGGCGAAATATAAGACTTTTGAAAATATTTTTATCTTGTTACGCCAAAAAAGTATAACTTCTAACGAGTGTATATAAGTACACATACACTTTTTTCTGGATGAATACCTTTTATCCTTGTCTGTACCCCTGATAACATCTACGTAATTCAAGACGATTGTTTGACTAATCAAGACGTGAAAGAGTAGCGAACAAATAGACAATCTCATTTTTCTATTTATAGTATTAGTTAGAAGAGTTCATTAAGTTTTTTAAACTTGATTTAAAGTTTAAAATTCAAAAACATTATATGAAAAAACGATATTCTATAATTGTCAAGAAAAAAATAAATATGGGTCATTTAAAAAAAAAAGTTACGTTCATAAAACTAAAGAGAAACTATCTTTTGAACGAGTAGCAAAAAAAATGATAAAATTTACCAGGAGGGCTATTTCGAGAGGTACTAAAACATATCACAAAATTCAGAAAATAAAAAAAAATTCAAACAGTCCGGTTTGGCGTGGAATGCCCCATATGCATATAATATTTATTTAAAGCCGAGAACATTCTATGTATTGTAAAGTGGTTGTAAGAGGGACTTATCGAAGGCTTCCATTGATAGCACTCGCTAAGCCTTATAACATTCATAAAAATAATATTGTAAAGGATTGTACATATTAAAAATGTTAATAAAAAAGTCTATGATGGTATATGTTCTAAGAACAATTCATAGTAATCGTTTTTATTACTTATATATTGTACCATAATAATTGGTTATTAACGTCGCTATATTGTCTAATATGGTAATGAATTTGATTCAATTAAATATTCTAGATAACATAAGCAGTGAATGTGGATTAAAATTCATGTCATTTTAACAAATATCTTAGGAGATATCGTACACGTATAACGGTCAACAATTAAAAATCATATAGACACTTATGCCGTCGCAATAAAATAACCCACGAAGTGTTTAAAAATAAAAGTAGAAAACTTTCTGCATTTAAATTTGGAATCGATGAATTAAATTTTGTTTTCTTTTATAAAACGAGCGTACTCACAGCGATTTGGTGAATCATGTTGTTGTTGTGTTGCGTTTGGCTTGTCACTGTGTAGGATGCGCCCGCGCTGGAGTTAATATGTAACGTGGTTGTGCAAGCCCTTACCACCGTCACGGTTCCTGCTCGACTTGTACATTCCGCACCACTCTGTGACTTCGCACCTGCGTACACGGTATATTTTCTATCAGTGCCTAATTAATTGTGAACGACTACGTAAAGGATAAGTACATGATATGTTACCTAAATAGGTATTGCAAAAAAAAAACTAGGTGTCTTTATTATTTTATTACGTAGTTTCTGTATTGCGATCTTTGGAGTGCGAATGTAGAAGTGGAGAGTTCTTTAGGCGTGTTGAACGGTAGATATATTTACAATTTCGCGTCATGACATGCTAGTAAGCATGACTGGCCGTATAGCGCTTTGCGGCTTGCGTCAGATTAGCAACGCGTAGTGTAGGGACCAATAATCAATAAACTGTAGAAAAATGTATACAATTATTATTCGAAGTGGCAATAGATGTGAAAAGCAGACTAATGATAATTAAAGTGAAACTTTTATTACATCGTCTCAAACTTTTTCGTCTGTGTGTTGCATGTCGCATGATGGTCGGCCGCGGAGTAGGGATAAAGTGAAAGGCGCTCGTCAGAGCAGCCAGGGCCAATATGGCGGCGCCTATAGTTCGCAGCAGCTGACCGTGTAGTGTATAGACTATTATTAGTTAAATGTCTATAGTGTGAAAAAAAGTTTCACTTTTACCGTGGTTTCATAAAGCCACACAATCCTTTTATTCAATTTATAAATTATGAAATTTAAATAATCATTACATAGTATAAAACAAACTCCCCTACCGCGTCTGTCTGTCTGTCTGTTCGCAATGAGCTCAAAAACTACTGAACGGATCTCCATGCGGTTAAAGCGACCAGTGACCAGCGGTCACCAATGGATAAAGCGATTCATGGGGAACGTTTTAGTATATAATTTGTCAAGGATTCTTTTTTATAATCAGGGCCGGACAACGCTTGTTCACTATAATTCATTTAAAAATTCAAAATAAAACACAGTTATTCTACTGTATTGAGTTTTCTTCTTCACGGCATTCTTATTACTGCCTCGATTTTTATATTAATGAAGGGTGATATTTGTTTATGAAACAATTTGCTGAATACGAGTAAGAAACAAATTCCTACTATACTAACATAAGACCGTTTTAAATTGTTTTATTTTTAGAATGATTTTACGCTGTTACGTCTTAAATACTCAATTAATCATAAAAAATTAACAAATAATTTGCCAGGAGTACACAAAAGGAGATCCCGCGAGATAAATTAAATCTATCGAGCTCTTTCGAGCAACCCAACGCGCAAGAGTTAGTTTAATATACTTCTCCAAAAGACCGTATTCAATGAAAACCTACTATTTATATTTACATAATTTACAAAACAATAGCGATTGTATTACATATCTGTTTAAAAATTTCACATCCCAATTATTTTCCAGTCATAATATAAACTAAAATATGTGCATTTCTTACACACCTCTTGTATTACGTACGCATAAGCAGTACTGTTGTTGCTTTATTAAATAAGGGCTTAATACATAATGTATTTGTGCCAGTTTGGAATCGATGTTTAACAATTTTTGATTTCGCTTTGCTCTTGTGAAATACGTTATTAGGGGGTTGGTCAAGATACTTTTATTGCTTATTATGAGTGCTAAAACAGATATATATTAGTTTTATGATGTATAAATTGTCTCTTATTATACATTTGTTAAAGCTTTCAGAGATTTTATTTTCAAATACGTAGTGAGATACTCTTCGATCGCAGTCGTAATAGATATTATTGTAGAGCGCTCAATCCTGAGTACTTCTTGACTTCTAATAATATGATAGCACAAAGTGCCACCCAGGGCCGCAGTTAGGGGGGGGGACATTGTGGAGATCACCTTATTGGGCACTAACCCAACCTTGAAATCACAATGTTCTACCTTAAAAATAGGTACCAAAACCTAAGATAAATTTTTATAATTAAATTGTTTGCACATAGTTTGAGATAAAAAAATGTAACGATAGGTATATAAGCTTTTCCGAACATTTTTTTTATATCATAGGAAGCAAACGAGCCGGTCGGTCACCTGATGTTAAGTGAGCACCACCGTCCATAGACACTTGCAACACCAAAGGAGTCGCAAGTGCGTTGCCAGCCTGTGTTTGGAGGAGGGGGAGAGGAGAAGGGAGGGGAGGGAAGGGGGTCTAGGGGAGGTGGGCCTCCGGCTCTCTCACTTACCGAACGAAACGCAACAATACAAGCACTGTTGCTTCACGTCGGTTTTCTATGAGAGGGTGGTACTACCTCGGGCGAGCCGACCCATTCATGCTGAAACCAGTAATAGCTTAAGCGTGGCTCTACCACCTACATACCACAGTTTGTGACATACGACGGCAGATCAATTATGATATTTTTTTTACTTCCGCCCTATCTGTATCCAATGCAGCCCTACCTCAAATTCGACTCTAGCTACAGCCGTGGTGCCGGCAAGTTGTAAAAATTTTAAATAAATAATTAAAGTTTACATGTATTTTGTCCTTAGAGTTTAGGAGATATTAGGGGCTCAAATTGTCAGGCATTTTTTTGTTGTTTTTTGTTTTCAAGCAATTAATTCCGTTGACACTGAAACAAAATTGTCGTTTGAAAACAGCATCCTAATATCCAGTACAGATTTGTCTAGAAATTATAAAGGTGTGATTTTAATCGGTAGGACTTATATATGTAATTTTAAAACATGCATGTTCTGTGAACAACCGAATGACGAAACCTGACGATTAGCGCTAGCTCGTATCTAGGTAGTGTGGGAAAGCTTATAATAAACTAACTGATACGTGCAAATTCGCCTGCGTCTTCTATTATCTTAATAATATATTTTATGTCCAGAGAAATATACATAAGCTTCACACCGCTTGCCCCAACTCTTCCATGGCAAGAAAACACAAATCACTGAACGCGTAGTGCCTGCAAAAGTCAATTTTCTTCAATTTTTAATAACGTTATATTAAACCAAGCTGTAATATTTTTATAGGGTGCGCCATCCTCATCTGGTCAGTGAAACAATTGAATATCTTCGACAAGTCTCAACCGATCTGCGTGTTTGAACGCGTTTTAGAGACTTCTTTTCAATACAAGTTCATCCATGCATCGTTACACAACCGAAAAAGTTCTCAACTATGAACTTTTTGCATCGGAACTTTCCAGCACGTGCGGTGTCGAAAAAAGGTGATATTGACTGGCCACCAAGATTCCCGGATTTGACGCCACCGGACTTCTTCTTGTGGGGATTTTTGAAAAGTAAAGTTCATGTCAACAGTCCGAAGACCATTGAAGAACTCAAAGACATTATCCGAGCCGAAATGGCAGCGATATCGCTCGAGACGCTGGCCAATGTGATGAAAAATGCAAGGAAAATAGCTCAATTGTGTATCACGAATAAAGGTGACCACTAGGCCAATGTCGTTTTTGGAAAATAGCCAGAATAAATTGTAAAAGCTTTATGAATCAAAAAAGTTCTCTGTAATCTATTGAAAATTGACAAAGTTATTCGATTGTTTCACTGACCAGATAAGGATGGCGCACCTCATATAAAGACCACCGATGTAATTAGTAAATGTAAAAATATGAACCGAAACCAATCCAGAAATTTTTGAGTGATACGCGCATAACTACAGACTTCTAACATTTTGTTTATACAGAAGATTATAAATTTACGAGATACACAATAATTTAGATATGCCGTCAAGCGAACGTTGACTGAAAAATAAGAGAAAAAATATATAAAATCAAAATGCGCCGTGTGGACGGCCAGTAGAATGGAGAATGAGTGCAATCAAGTGTATTTCCCTCGACGCCCGGCATGAGTCAGTTGGGTATCGTGCGAGCCACGTCGACCCATGTGAAAATCACTACACTAATATACTATACAATTTATCACGAAAAAAGCAATTAATTTTCTCTCCATATATAAAAATGGAGATCGGTGTACGTCTGAGATTGATATATTCTAACAGCATTTGACCGATCACTATAAAGATTCGTACACCAAAGAGTTTTTTGTGGAAAGGTTCTTACGTTATTCATTTATTTTATTCTTCGTCGTCGGGTTTTTTGTTATTATATTGTAAATAGCTGATTCTCATCTGCTTTATTGAGAATTTAAAAAATGACAAAGGGTCTATCGAATACGAAAAATTTGTAGAACTATTCTATGAAAAAAATCCGCATCGAATAGTATCTAGTCTTCTGCTGATATATTTTTGGCGTGATTTAGTCTCAAAGTAATTATAATTTAATTATATATGTAGATTTAACACGAAGTCGTGAGCAGTTGCTATTTATTTGTGAAAGAAAGAATGTCTTAATAATTGTTATTAGTTTTCTTCTGTATTTGACATGTACAACAAACCGTAGAGTGGGACTCTTTGATTTATTAAACTTGTGTAATTCTAACAATTTAAATAAACTTTTAAAACTTAATTTTAAACTCATTTAACTTCGTACAACGAAATTTCGTAAATTCAGTTAGTTTTTAAAATATTCTTTTCAGCTTAAAAAACCTCTGATAAATCGACTTTTGTAAATTGCGTAGGTTTTTGTACCTTGTTAGTCAACCATCAAATTATCAGTTTTTTTTTTATGGAACTGACTACACTATTGACCTAGCAAAGTCTTAAAAGCTTCACCGGACTACATCAAATTATCACAGAGCTTATAGACTTTATGCTATACTAGCTTCTGCCTGCGACTTCGTCCGCGTGGAATAGTTACTTTCGGTTAACGCAGCGGAAGCTCTTAAAAGGAAAAAACCCCGATTTTGAAACATTCGTCGTTGGTGCTCCGTCTCTATTGGTCTCGGCGGGATGATATATATCCTTCCTCGATAAATGAGCTATATAACACTGAAAGAATTTCAGTAGTTCCTGAGATTAGCGCGTTCAACCAAACAAATAAACCCTCCAGCTTTATAATTACATTATTAGACTGATTTTTAGCGAAGATATATAAATATTTATTAAGGCTTTTCTTAATGCTCGGCTAGCTAGCCACCGATCACAAGTTGGAAATATGTCACCAAGCATTATATATGTTTGGACAGCTCATTTAATGTGACATAGTAGTAAATTGCCTAAGTAAGTACCTTATAGTATTTAAAAACAACAAAAAATTAACCACTACAGTAATAACACGTATTATATTGTGGTATTATTATTATTTATCGAGATAAATAGTCCCTTTTCAAGGAACTTACATTGAAAAGTATAATAAAAAAATAAAGGGCCTTGTCCCTATGCTAAACTGGGTCGCTTTCAGGCCGGCATGACAGTTTTTATATTTTAATTTAAAAAAAATATTATTTTTTCTAATTTTATTATCCCGGCTACCGCCGTTTTTTATGCTGTTGTGTAAATAATCTTTCTCACACCGATTTCCATAGCCATCTGTCGAACAGTTTTGTAGTTGAGATGCTGGAGCTACCATCAGTGCAGAGTTGACAGCACTAAATATCATGTTGAGTGTTAAAACGGTGTTAGAGTTTGTCAATTTCAGATATACCAATATCCCGTTTTATATATATTAGAAATTACATAATAAAATGAAAATGTTCGAGAAGCTACTAATTGTATTACATACAATCTAATTAAAATGCATAATATAATATAAATCGGATTCTAACGAATAACACATAAATGTTATACAACTAACAAAAATAATATTTACTTGAATGAATATACATACGAATACAAAGTTAATAAAACCCACAAGAGATCTGTAAGTTGCGCTCCCTTTGAATCAGCAGTTCTGAGAGGCTTACGGGTGTAATCCCCTCACAGGTCACTCGAGTGACGTCACCTGTGCTCCGGAACTGGCTTTTTTATTCAATATCATACGTTGCTTTTGCTTGTTAAAGGGAAACAGCTTTTGGTCACGTACTCATTGAATTGTGCATATCATAGTTTCGGTTTTGTCAGTATGTATAACTTATTTTTTACTGTGAACAAATTAGCGTTCATTTAGTTTTAAATGATGTCAGTTATAAATTAGATAATGTTAAAATTAGTTTCCTTTCGAATAAATACGAATATATACAATTACATATGGAGGATCGAGGAAAGTTGTCTAAAGCAAATGTCAAATGTTCATTTTATAAAGAAACTATTTTTATGAAACCCAATAATAAATGATGATAATATAGCCGTTTTATATACATTGTCAATTAGAATTAGAAGTATTATTCATAAATAGGAATATCAGTGTATGGTTAATTAATACCATTGAATTTAAAGACAATCAGTCTTCTTTTAGTTTCCTTTATCCTATGAAGAACCATATAACATATATACAGTATATTAGACTGCAGTCTATAGTAACCGACCTCAAAAAGACCGCAGTTCTGAAAGTAGTTGAAGCGCCTCCTACAGTAGAGGGCGCTACCCACAACTTCTTACTTTTCGGACCGGAACAAAGCAACGCGAGTGGTACTGCTTAGCGGCAGGAATAGATGTGGCTATCTCATTCTGGTGTCTTTTAATACATATGTAGTTTTTCAATTTTTACAATAGGTATATAAAATATGACCGATATCAGCTGCATTAGGTCGCCTGTGTTGCAGCCAATATCGCCCACCTCCAGAGTAACATATTTCGTATAGATTAACATAATTGTCATTAGACATAAGGTTGGTGTTTCATCGCTAGCTTAGACTTCAATATACATAAAAATGTATAATATAGATACAGTTTATTTGAGGCTCGATGACTTTTAATGTACTAAACGTATCGGTATAGTATTATTATAACTATTTGACGCGGATTTTTTCATAGATGGTTCTACGCTATTTATATTGTAGATTCAATTGAGACTCTGCTATTTTTTTAACGCTTAATAAAGCGGGTGGAAATCCGCTAGTATAAGATTTATATATTTACTTAAGTTTAATTAATCTTTTGTTACAAAACGTGTTTCTATGAATTAATTATCTATCGCATCCGATTTAGAGTATTTGAAGTATAAATAAGGTATACAAAATGTATATTGATTTTACATCCCTGTGGATATACACAAATCATTTCGGACATGTGTCACATGTCGAAGCTCATTCATCTCTCGAGCATTTTGACAGTTTGCTGCACCCGCCATATTGTTCCGACGCAGTGGAAAATTAAAAATGTATCCGTTGATAAAAGGACTGAAAAATACAAATATTTTTGTTCTAATTCGTTGGTTTTTTTTAAAATATCTGTACAACTTAATAGTTTTTATTCTGACGTGATAACGTCTTAAAAATCGATGAACGACGGCTACACAAAAAAAACATGACTCATTGTCACGTTCCGCCTGAGCCGAGCGTGCAAGCGAGGGCGAGGAACAAGCGATAGAGAGGTGCGATCGGTCTAAGCGTTCGGCTTCTCACGCGTCTGTCTATATATAGAATAATTCAATTCAATTCATAAAAGTATGCGATTTTACATCTTGTCTTCTTATGACGTCATCACGTAAAATTATCGTCCGTAATCCAACTTTACAAAGAAACAATTATTTTTAAATATTGGTTTTGCTAAGAACTTCAAAAGAGATAAGCATTCATAGATACATTGGGAAATACAACAAGAAACTAGTTGCATCGAGACATATAATATATCAAAATTGTAAATTCTTACTTTATGGTATTGGAATTTAAAAGACGATATGCATTTTTGTATAAACTCGAATATTTTATTAGATTCTAATATCAAAGAATGATACAAAGAAGTACGTCAATCAATATATCCTTTAAGGTAGGAATAAAAATATATAGTACAAAAGTTTCCACATGTGAATAAATATAAGAAATAATTTCACCTCTTACTCATGCCAATCAAAATGACGAACGCTTGACTCACGGAATACCAATGTTTTCTCGCTTAGCTTCTTTTTTTACAGAGAATATTGTGAAAATCTTATAAAATATCAAAATATAATGAATACAACGGTGTGTTTTTTTTAAATTGTAACACGGCAAAGTGTCTGCACTATGCCTGATGGTAAGCAAAATACAATCCAAAAACAACGGCGACCGCCGAGAGATATGCAATACTTCGTCGGTTGTCGCTTGAAGGACTCCATGTTGTAGGAAGGAGGGGGATTTTTCCACAGCTTCACAGTACGGGAAAGATAAGATATTGCGAACTTTTAGTTCGTGCCCAGATAGTATTTACCGTAGAACTGTGGCTCCGAAGACAAGCGCGCGTGGTTTAAATAGTTTTCTTTTAAGTAAGCTGCGATGTTTTTATTGAAGCATCAAATCAAAATCAAAATACTCTTTATTCAATTTAGGCCCTGAGAAGGCACTTATGAACGTCAAATCTACCACCGGTTCGGAAAACAACCCAGTCATCGAGAAGAACCGGCAAGAAACTCGATCTGGTTTAACTTTTCATAATAATTAACATATTTTTTATTATTATTACAACAATAGACACATAAAGCTACATTCGTTTTTAGTGGTTGCACAGAGAGAGGTGTCACTTCCAGAAGTCGCTATCGTTCACATACTGATCCACCCTGTAATAACCTTTATGTATTAAGACCCGCTTGACATAACACTTGAACCTACTATCCTTAGTAACTTGTAACAGTACGAGTTGTACCCCAGCTTGTATCTAATGTCGAGCCCCATAAAGAACGTTTATTATTTTTGTTGTAACTGTTGTCGTGTATCCACAATAGTACGTAAAGAATTTATATGATAATTAACAGTCCGCGGTGGATTCTCATTGCTGTAAATGGGTTGTTAGTTACTAATAATATATCTGCGTTTTCAGTTTCAAACTGTTAATTACACTAACGGGAGCTAGAATCAGCATTCGGTAATTCTGTTACCTACTCGATGTATTTATTAATTCCAAAGTATTTTATACATAGTTCTTTAATATACTTGTATCTGTTACTTATGATATAAGTGTAATTTTATTGTTTATAGTTTTAAATAATTTATTTATAACTAGCTGGTAACCGCGATTTCGTCTGCGTTTTCCTACGCATGCGCGCCGCACCGCTTGCCCCACTTTTCCACGACAAGAATATAGCTGCTATATGCATAGCTCTTATAAAACCTGTAGTTTTTTTAAAACTCTGATAACTTTATACGAAGTGAAGATATTGTGATACTTTTTTTTTGGATGAGGACCAAATAACTAAGAAGTGAAATTAAACAAATTTGATCGAAATCTATCCATTAGTTTTTGTGCTCTGAGCGCACAATCACATACCTCTATCGTTTCATTTAAATAAGACTAACTATTGCCCGCGGCTTCGCTCGATTTTGTGTAGATTCGTCATACGCCTCGGGAACAGCAGGTACAGTTTTTTATGGATGAAAAGTATGTCTTTATGTCCTTTACTGTATCCCTGACAACGTGTATTAAAAATTTCATGATAATTGGCTTTAATATACACTCACGTGAGTGAAGCCGAAGGTAAAAGCCTGTTTAAAATACGTGTAATTTTACAGATGAACATATTTCAATTCTCTTATAAAATGCCGGTAAATTATAAATATAACAAAAAAATTGTAGGCGGTAGAGTCACGCTAAAGCTATTAATGGTTTCAGCATGAACGGGTCCGCTCGTTCAGGGTACTACCACCCGGCACACAGAAACACCGATGTGAAGTAACAGTGCTTGCATTGATGCGTTTCGTTATGTCAGTGAGAGCGCTGGAGGCCCACCTCCCGTCTACCTCCCCCAAACACATGCTGGCAACGCACTTGCGACTCCTCTGGTGGTGCTAGTGTCTATGGACGGTGGTGATCACTTAATATCAGGTGACCCACCTGTTCGTTTGCCTCCTATGAAAAAAAATATTATCTAATTTGCAAAATATGTTGAATATATAATTAAAAGAATTAGTTAACTACAATAATATATCTGTTATATAAATGTAATTACATCAACACATTATGTACATATTTTAATTAGTGAAATAGTTGGCAATTAAATGTGGTCTTAAGCACCTAAGTCATTAAGATCATTTAAACTTTAAAGTGTAATAAACGATATAACCTCTTTATTAACATAAACAACTTGTTAATTATGTATAGTACAATTAATCCGTTTCCAGTTATTAATGTGTGGGGGAAAATTTATGAGGACAAAACGTGTTAACGGAAAGGAAAAAAAATTAAGCAAGAAGGTTCAGGGGATTCTAGATAGGCGGATAAGTATATGTAAGTTTGATTATATTTTGTAAGGAAAGAAAACAGGTCACCTGACAGGTCATGGACCAAGTATCGAAACTTTTTTGTCCTGTTTAGTTTTTATTAAAATAAAAATGTAAATAATTATCCGATTCTTTGTTAACATTCGCTTATTAGAATTGAAATTACACTTTAAAGATTTCGACGTTGGTTTTATACCAAGTTAATTAATGTACTTATTGCGGTTGTTATAGTAATATTAGTTTATGAAAACTTCAGCCATGATTGTTTTTTATCGATCAGTAATATTAAACTGAAATTATAATTTACGAGTGTACGCAATACGGCCATTTCAATAGAAATCGATGCTATTGTATCAACTAATATCATGTCTATATAGACAAAGTTTTGTAATTGCTGGAAATACCTAACTGCCCATCAAAACTCTAGCCATTTGTATGAACTATGCTTCACTTTGCTGTTGTTACCTAATTTCTATTCTCCTCGACATTATCTAATCGTTTTTGGCTGTGGTTTGTACAAGACGAACTTTTCATACGAAATTGATTGGAATTATTTTTTCAAAGTTTGTACACGGAAACTTTGCTACGTTCAGATGACTTTGATAAGTTCGTTATACGAGTTAAATTCATCAATTTCCAATCAGAATCAATAAAAGTATATTTGTGAACCAAAATTTACGTAATATTCTTGAAATTTATCCAATAAAACGGTTATTAAATGGCTTCAGTATGAGTAAAGAACACATTAATGTACTAGAGAGTTATGTAAAAACTTACTTATGTCCTGCGGAAGGGTTCAGAGTAGCGGAGCGTGTTTAAGTTTTTTTTTTCATTGACGTATTAACCAATGAAATGTGAAATGATCTTTTAATGCCCATTTCTGTTGAATATAATGAAATAGATAGCAACAACATAGTTCATCTTGAGCTAATGAGTGAACTATTCATTAGTTAATTAGTGTTTACAGCTTTAAACAAATCAATAAAGTAATCTCTTTGTGGCTGTTATTAGAAAACAAACCTAATAGATTATTTATATTAATACATCGAATAAATAAATGTAATAAGAATATTTTAAGGTCCACTTTCGTTTACATTACAAGCGCGAATGCATCGATGTAACACCGCAACGCGAGAGATCCCACTTCAAAAGGATTGGTATCGACGTACCACAGTATAAGGGATACGGTTACCACTCTTGCTGCGAACGGCTCTTAAAGTATTGAGTATCGTCCGATAAATGGAACATTCCCAGTAAGTTGGTATCGAGTTGGCCGGTGTACTGATATTTCATCACCTTATTCGTCATAAGTGGAGTTTCATACGACAATTTGCTGTATTTGGCTGTACGTGTTTCTAGAATGCGGTTAACCTAACTGACCGTCTGTGGCTTTACATTATAACATTATCTTTAGTGCATATACGTAAGGTTCATGTTAGAATGTGGTGTTGGTAAACCAGTATCTCACCACCGATGTCGGGTTAGTTACGTATTATACAAGTTTAATACTAAAGTTTGTGTAGATAAGTAATTATTATGTTTCTAGTTGATCTAGTCTGATGCCGGGTTCATATTCCAATTCTCATAGATTAAACGTGAATCAGATAGAATGAAAAACGAATAGGATATATTCTGAAATGTGTTATTTAAACTTCCGTTTGCGTAATCAGTACAAATTCCATTTACACACGTCACTTATCTGTTCGAAGTGTGTACATATTATTTATATTCTGCAGGGAATTAACGTTATGTAACTAGAGAGCCGACCTGTTAGATGTAAGTAGGGATTACTAGTTTTCTTCATACGGTTATAGTGCATTGGGTAATATAATGCGAATTGTATCTTTAATTCATTTTTCTGTAGAACTGCCTATCTGGAAGAGATTGTAATTAGCTTAGTCGAAAAGTTAAACAAGCATATTTGCAAGAAAATGTGCTTTACTTCTAACATATGGAATTGCTATATATCGCCATAACCTTTAGCGCATTTGTATATCTCTTTTACTTCTATGGTATTGAATTTGATTTGAGACACATATGGGAGATTACCTTATTCCCGCGGCTTCGGTCCTTTGATATAGATTTGAACTATCTCCTTCTCTGAAAATGTGTTTGTAAAATTTCATGGTGATTGTTTAGGTAGATAAGACGTGATAGCTTAACAAACAGACAAACTCATAGTCATATTTATAGTACTACTTAGGATATGGCTTTGCTAGCAAATAGATGGCTGGGGTTTATTAACGTAAAGACGGATAATTGTAAAGCATCTTGCCTGAAGGATTAAACAATCACAGATATAGTCAGATGTCTTTCATAAATACCCTTACAGCGTATAGAGAAGAGAAGGCAATGTCATTACCGAATCAGTAAATAATAATACCTTAACATAGCTTATAGTGTACATAAGCTTGCTGTACGAACAGCAAACTGTGATCACGTTTGATCGCAGCTTAAAAACCTCACTTGAAACCCACGACCGCCACGTATTATTGTGAAGTGGTATTATCGTAAGATGCTTTTTTTCAACGTACATTTTCTACATTTGAAACACGTGTGTTTGTAGGTTTGTTACATAACGCTGATGTAACTGAGCATAAGGCTGTTTTGCACTCAAGTGGACGATGTCCTAGATTAAGTTTATTATGCATTCGCTATATCGAAGGAATTTCGATTAACACGACATAACCTGATGAATAATGATCTTTTATGATAAGTTACTTCTATTACTATTGCGAGTTAGGTAATATCTTTCTTCACTAATTATAAATATATATTTTTTAATAATTGATCGTGTTTATTTATTATCCTTGTTTTAATTTGTTTTTAAGAGTTTTGAAGAATATTATACTTATATTTGAGTCGTATAAAATCAGAAACTGCAAAGTAGAGAGGTGGTAAATAACTACATAAATATAACACTGATTTTTTTTTCTGTTGACAACTTTGATTGGTTTGGATTCACCAATATACGATTTTCTAGAGAGACAATTAAAAATTATTACTTCTGACATCTATAATTCTTACTTTGCTATCTTTCTTTGTATGCTACCTATTTATGTTTAATATCAAAATCATAATATAATACATTATTCGAGTTATCACTTATGATTATTTTTTTTCGAACTGACTACGGTATTGGCTTGGTAAGGCTTTAACAGCTTCACCAGACTACTAAGGCGAGCACTTAAGGCACTCAGCCGATTTTATTTTGACAACTAGCTCAATGGTGCACGGCACACCTCGGCTTGGGCTGTTGCCTAGTTGACGGAAAAACGCGAATCTAACTAAGCTAAGCTACATATTCATACATATATGAGTTAGTGAAATATATGATTGTATCACCAATTATTTTTTCAAGTTAACACTATATTGATATATTTCATGAATGATAAAATTAACAAATATAACCATTAAATTATTAAAATATAATAAATTCACACTTTAAAATTTCATACACGATGTAGTAATTCGGTCCGTATTAATAGTTTCCTGTAAAGTTCCTGAACATAATCGAATTAAAGATAAATACATTAATCAAAAGAACCCAAGTCAATTAGGAGGTCTGTATGCTTTAAGGTCAATGTCGGAAATAGCCCGATGACTTTACTGTTCACAGAGCTATGCCATTGTTATTCAAACGATGTAAGCAAAACGCAAGCCACGTGGGTCTATAAGTGGATCATCGGGTCTCATTTGCATACTCTGCTTTATGTAATACAATTACTAAATATATATAAGACATTTTATATTGACGTTTACCTCATTTCTTTTTAGTTTTTTCAATTGAGTGAGGCTTTTCAAGTGAATCATTAAGCGAGATGAAATTAAGATTCCAATTTTACAAGGTGGAATTTTAGTGCAAAGGTTTTATATGCAATATTCTTGATAAAAATAGAACGGAAGAGAGATTGAAAGAGAGCGAAAAATAAAGAAGTACATTTAAAATCTGAGAGAAATTAGCGCTATAGATTAAGCTAAAATTCATTGTTGATTAATTTAATTGTTTATATCGATACCATGTATTTAACTTTGCAGTGAGCAATATTTTTAACCAATTTAAATAAAGGGTTGTATTTTTCCCTGATATTTTTATGTTGTATGTGAAACCACATTACCGATTGGAATTCTTTTACTGGAGTAATCTGTACACTTGTAGAAAGGATTTAGCGTAGAAGGTATTAGTATATCCATTTATCTATAGACTTATTGATATAACCATTTGTACTAGGTGTTAGAGTTTAAAGCATTCAGTACGTTTTACCCGTTTCATTAATAGATTAATTCCGTAATAGAAAACTGATTATAATAATTAACCTTAGACCACGTCTGTAGATAATTTCAATTAACACGAGAATGAGCATATAACCATTTATTAAGCATTCACAAATTTTAACAGAGAAAATTACGTGTATAAATGATAGAACAATAAAGTAGCAAGTTATTACGTTATTAACAGTGCACTCACAAACCGGTGACAAGAGAACTGTTCGACGCAACGTAATTCCACGTTAAACAAGGTCCTGACATGTGGCGTGACTGCACTGCACGTTCATTATCGTTATTAAAGTAAAAGAGTTAGGGGTGTCACCGTAGCTGTTAATAAATCACATGTGAACACGGCCAAGTTAACTGAGCAAATATAATTTTATGTTGGTATATATTTTTTAAATTTCTTGCCCACTAGAATGGTTGAATAACTGAAAGTTGCCCCTGGCCTCCTTTGTGTGGAAACATGTTAATGTTAGCCGGTATCTCTGTGTGTTTTTCTTAGTCAATCATAGTCTCTTTTTTACCGCAATTCTTTCTCCTATTCAGTCCTGAAAACTATATTCAAAATATCGAAAACTATATGAAATACACACACTTCACGAAACGACTCGTATGCCATATTTTGATGTTACTATATTGCTAATCATCACATATGTGCCAACAAAAATTGTATAAAGTTTCTACTCAATCGGTTGACAGAGGCACGAACAAACACTAAAGTTCGAATGCCAATTTTCATGGTAATCCGTCAGACGATGTTGGAGTTTATTGAACTCAGATATATCAACATTGAATTATATATATATACGTATAAATAAGAAAAGAGCAAAACGATAATCACTTTATATACGTTATGAACAAAATAATTTAAAAGAGTTCGGTAAAGGATTTAAAAAAATTTAAAGTTTAACCTTTTTTATTCAATGAGAGTTCTGCTTCCCTTTTTCACCATAATCACAGTCAATTGGCAATATGGTGACAGATTATAAAACGTTATTTTCAGAATTAGAAATGGTCGTCGCGTTAAGCGGAATGAATTCACCATTTGGTGATTACATGTCTGTCTTTCAAATTTAGTGTATTACAGACGAATACCAATGAATGCTTTACCACGATACTTTTCTCATTCCAATGTTTTACTTCATCGAAAGCTGTATAGCTATTATACGCTGTGGTATTCGACATTAATACCACTCTATAGATCGTTTCCCCATCGTACTCCCCACTACAAACTTCACTTATAATCAGGTGATAGTGTGTATTTTGCAAACAAAATATAACGTTTATTGCTTACGTACTTTATACATTCGTAGATTATTTACGCGAGACATTACATTACGCTATGTTATTTATACATTACGCTCAACGTATAACAGAAGGCGCGCGCGACGTTTCAAGAAATGAGTGCATTTTTTGTGCAGTCTTTCCTGATATTTTCACTATATTTTACTGAACAGATTCCGAGGCAATATTTTGACTTTATACTTTTTAGCGAAGCAATAATAAAAAATAAAAGACAATCAGCAAATAATATGTATATAATATGATAAATTAGTGAGAACTTTTAAAAGTATTTTCGTTTGACCGAAGTTATAGATAACAGCTACTTAAATAATAATAAAGAAATCGAAGAAAATCGAGATTGTATAGTAAAGTTTCATAACATATTGTATTCCAGGTATCTTTGTAACAAGCTAGCGAATTTTTTAGAGCACGTAATTTCATACTAAATAAACGGCTGACGGGTGACGTGACTACACTGCACGTTCGCATCTCTACAAAGACGTAACGGATAGCTTTATCCCTGATCTTTTAAATAAAATACGAGACCGAAACAACTACCAGCACAATGTTGGTTTAAAAGACTCGATATGAAATATATATAAGTGTCATACACAATTATGAAGCCTCGGTTCTTTTCTACTTTTACTTTTGTCCTTACGTGACTAAGATTCACGATCAGAATCTTAATTCTAACTAATATTATAAATGCGAACATGTGTTTATTTGTTTATGGTTTCACACCGTAACTACTAAATCAATTCCTTCGATCTTTTTCATACTTACACATATTTAAGAGTAGAGTAAACTGGAAATGCATACGGTGTATTTCATTCGTGAAAAATACTTTTTCTAACGAATAGTTCAAGTATATATCAACGCAAGAAAAGCCGAAAGATAGTAGTAACATATTGCTATGTCATACAAAGTACACAGAGGTGTAAAAATATTATATTAACTTTGCTTCAATATTTCAATAGTAACCGTTCGCGACTTTGTCCGCTTTGAATAATAATATCGAACTCAACAACAATACTATACAGTCTACCACCGCTTAGAGAAGAGTTATAGTGAAACACCAGCTTTTGGTCGCAACTTTGCCCGCGTTAATGAAGATTTGATATATCCCGAACAGCATATATTTTCTGGGTGAATGATACCCTATGTCCCTTTCTGTACCCCTGGTAACTTGCATTGAGCTGTTGAGACGTGAAAGCGTAACAAACACTTTTCCGCATCACTACATAGTATAAAACAAAGTCGCTTTCTCTGTCCCTATATCCCTATGTATGCTTAAATCTTTAAAACTACGCAATGGATTTTGATGCGGTTTTTTTAAATAGATAGAGTGATTGAAGAGGAAGGTTTGTAACTATAATAACTTCCATTAAATAGTGGAGAAATACTGTTATTTTTGAGGTTTCTAATGTGATGTTGTAAATAATTACATTTTTTCCGCTTACATTGCAACAAACAACGGCAATGCAAACAACGGCTGTAATGAATAAATGAAAACTACTGGATCGATTTTAATCATTTTTTCAGTGAATTACATAGGCTATATATTTTATGCCCGTGCGAAGCCGGAGCGGGCCGCTAGTTTATAATATAAGTATATATAGATAACGTAAAACCTTCATAACAAAACAAAAGGTGTTGAAGTTTATTGACCTGATGTATAATATGTTAACATTTATTTTTATAAATATAGAGAAGGTGAGAATATAAGACTTCTTAAGTTGCCTTGATTTTCGACCATAATGCTTTGTGATCGGCCATCCCTTACTACGAAGTTTTCTTGTCCATTACAACGGAGTTCTTAATACTTACAAAGCAAAAATACATCTTAACTCTATTATAATCGAACCTAATAATATTAATAAGCCTTTGAACTTACCAAAACATTATTAATTATTATCGTTACTGTAACAAGCGAGTGAACTGTTCAGCGCGCGTAATTTCATAGTAAATTCGCTTTTGACACGTGACGTGTGACGTAACTGCAGTGCACATTTATTACTGTCATTAAAGCTGAAGGCGTTAGTTATGTCGCCGGTGATATAAATCTATTAGAGTTATTATCCTTTATAGAGAAACTCATTACAAAACTTAATCAATTAGGAAAAGAAATTTAAAACAATTATCATAAATACGATATTAAAATAATTTATCGTGGGCTAATAGATGTCCTCTAATTCGTTGCTAGACATTCCCAGAAATTTGGTGTCTGGGTCACGTTTATAATGCTTATACGCTGACAGATAAACTAGCCAGCCTTCTACGTTTTGATCAGATAACTTGCGAGTTCCTAGAAAAAGCTGTGGACACTTGGACCCTATGTGAAATTTGACTAGAATTAAAAGAATATAAACTGTAGCTATCCATTAGGCTATTTGCTTTGAAATTTGAACTTTGTAGAATATGGTAGATGTGATAAAAAACAAGCATCTTGATTGAGTTTTTATTACGTTTACGGATAACAATTTTTTTATTGTATTACAGTGGATAGGTGACATTTTTAGTTCAGCTATATTTCATACTAGCTTCTGCTCGCGACTTCGTCCGCGTGGAGTAATTACTTTTGGTTAACGCTAGGTTTAACTCGCGACTTCGTTTACGTAGGAGGTGAAGATATTTCGAAATATTACGTACGTTAACCCCGATTTTGAAACATTCTTGATTGGTGATCCGCTCCTATTGGTCTTAGCGTGATGATATAGATATGATATGATACCATATAGCTTGCCTCCATAAATGAGTTATCTAACACTGATAGAATTTTTCAAATCGGACCAGTAGTTCCTGAGATTAGCGAGCTCAAGCAAACAAACTCTTCTGCTTTATAATATTAAGTATAGATATAGAGATTATTAGGACGATGATTATATAATTATTTACTATACTAAAGGCTTTACGGCTTCTATCTTTTAAAAGTTGGTTATATTTTACTAATCGATCACTAGTATATATAACTTTTTAAGATTATTAGAAATTAATATCGTGAGATTAGAGCATAATCTCTAGTTTACAAAACGTGACTAATTAACCATTAGAATAAGGAATATCATTTTTTTTACTCTTGGCGTACACTTAATAAATAAAATTTTCACAATTTGTAATAATACCTCATAATGTAGGGTAGTGAGCACTACTAAGACCTAACACATGTGTAGTCATGACTATCAAACGTAACTTTCCCTTATCAAACTGAAATAGTTTAGATAATTATCCGATACGAAATATATATAAGAGTTGTTGAGATATGTATGCTTGGTACACATATATGTTTCAACAACTCATGTATGTATGAATAGTTAGCTTAGCTTAGTTTAGCTCAGATAGGTCGCGAATTGCATGTATCAGGCAACAGCCCAAGCCGAGGTGTGCCGTGCACCCGTGAGCTAGTTGTCAAATAAAATCGGCTGAGTGCCTTAAGCGCTCGCCTTAGTAGTCCGGTGAAGCTGTTGAGACCTTGCTAGGTCAATAGCGTAGTCAGTTCGAGAAAAAAAAATCAAACGTAACAAAAAATTGGTTGTCTGTAAAGTCGGTTTATGGACAATAATTTTACATGATAACGATTTGGACTCATCGGCCGTTGAAGTGGAAGAGGGATAGATGCTATGCAAGCCGAACGCTTAGGCAGATCGCGCGTCTCTATCGCTTTTTTCCGCGCTCTCGCTTGCACGCTCGACACATGAGGAACGTGACAAAGAGTCATGCTTTTTCACGTCGGTCGGCGTTCATCGATGTATAAGAGGTTATCACGCCAGTAATAAACGTGCATAGAAAATAGTGCATATCTTAGTGAGGTAACTTTCGAAAAACAGGAGTTATTATGAAGTGATTATATATACTGGTTCACAATTTAAACTTGCCAACTCAGTGTGCAGGGTGCCTTCGCCGAGTAATTTGATATTAAACACGTAGTTGACAGGTGACGTGACTGCAACGGGTTGCTGTCACGCGAGCTAGCAGCCCTCTAGGGTTGTAAAATGGTAATTTCACGAAATTACCAGTCTTTAAAAATTTGTATATTGTCTTTATATCAAAATAGTGGGCGAAATCGACCATGATAATGCGTACACATTTTTATCTTTACATTTAATGTATAGATATTATGAAAAAATGTATTGAGCATTGTAGAAATATTATAGGCTGTAGACGTAAAGTGTGACGAACAGAGACATATTAATAAAGGATTAGATACGCAGAAGATATGAAATTAAAAAAAAGTCGAGGCAGTCATAAGGATTCAAAATAATGAAATAAATGTGTCCTCATTTGAATTTTCATATGAATGACAATATTTAAATTTCAGAATTTGTTTATTGAAATTATTAACAGTGTGGTTTTCATATCTATTGGCATTCGGAGGAATAATTATATACATTTTTATAAAGTCTATTAATCAATCAATAGGCATGGTGAGCCCCTGTACCGTCTATATACAATACTATATGCTATACCGTCGCTAGTCTAACGGAAGCCGCGCAAGCGCAATACGGCCGGTAATGCTTACATGGCATATCATGACGCGAAATTATAAATTTATCTCCTACCAAAAATACTGCTGCTCAACGTGCCTAACGAAGTTTTCACTTCAAAAATAATTCGGCAATATATACTACAGAAAATAAAAATAAAAACATCGATTGGAAAACAGAGAAGAAAAAGTAATGAACTGTATAGTTTTTGGTTATTCATATATAGATAACTAAATAATTAAAGAAATGTAATAATATATATCATTACATAGTATAAAACAAAGTCCCCTACCGCGTCTGTCTGTCTGTCTGTTCGCGATAAACTCAAAAACTACTGAACGGATCTTTATGCGGTTTTCACCAGTGGATAAAGTGATTCACGAGGAACGTTTTGGTATATAATTTGTTCAGGATTTTTTTATAGTCAGGGCGGGACAACGTCTGCCGGGCCCGCTAGTATATATATATATTTAAAGTTACACTTCTTTTGGTGCGTTAGGGAAAAATGATGAGAGTACATTTTTACGATGCGCGCGCACACCGTCACGAAAAACCTACACCCTGAAGTTAGCTATAGTCAACATTTTGTTTCTTTGTATTTGTTGTTTGTATTTCTTTGTATTAAAACTTTCAATGTATTAAATACCTTTGTTCTATTGTTAGTGTCGTTTTTTCTACAAACGTAGAATAAGGCGAAAGATAAAATTTTTGAAAAGATTTATATTTTGTACGCCAAAGAAGTATAACTTTTAACGCGTGTACATAAGTACACACATACTTTTTTTTATTACAATCTACATGTTTCTAAAACAAACTAATCAAACGGAATAAAATTAAAGGTTTATTAAAAATGTTACTATGATTCACAATAAATATATCGTCAAAATGTTCTATAATTTGTATTTTTTAAAACAGAATTAATATTACAGTTAGTAAACAATATTTATTATCATCATGTTAAAAAATTCGTAGCAACCCTATACAAAATCGCGTGTAGGGGATTCACGTAGTTTATCAGCTAATACCTCATGTCTAGGACTGTGTGACTAGAGACTAACAACTTTTGCGGTCTCGAAATCACATTAGCAATTTCAAACTAGATACAGTAACTATCTGAGATATGCATGAGGTGTCTGCAAATTAATACAACTTTTATAGTCTATCTATAAGTTCTATTAGTAAAATGGAAGCATTTACATATTATGATAAATAAATATCGGTTTATATTCTCGCCAATTGCCGTGTAATGTCGCTCTATCTATACATATAATAAGAATGTAAATGTAACGTGTCTGTAAATTTTACATTTTTGTGAAAAGAATTGTAGTAGGTGTCTAGGAATAAGTAATAGAATACATTTCAATCATGTTTAGAAATGTCTGTCTGTCTGTCTGTTTGTATCAACACGCATCACTGCTAAAGCACTGGGTTCGCAATAAAACCTAAAATCATAAAGCATATCTTCGGGAGTAACTTAGTCTTTGTTTCAATAAAATCGGTACACTCTATCAAAAGTTATTGTAATTTGAACAACGGCTCGAGTTAAGTACGAGAGGAGAGTTTGGTTGAAAGCGATAATCTCAAAAACTACTGGCCCGATTTGAAAAAAACTCGTCAGTGTTAGAGAGCTCATTTATCAAGGAAAGCTATTGGCTATATACCATAAGACAAGCTAAGACAAGTGGGAGCGGAGCACCAATTAAGAATGTTTCAAAATCGTTTTTTTTTTCTTCTGAACGCTTCCGCTGCGCGTTAACTTTAGTCCAAAGTAACTATTTCACGCGGACGAAGTCGCGGGCAGAAGCTAGTTATGTAATAAGAATGTAAATCTAACGTGTCTGTACTTTTTAGATTTTTGCGAAAAACATTGTTGCAGGTGTCTTGGAATAAACTAATAAAATACAATTCAATCATTTTTAGAAATGTCTGTCTGTCTGTTTGTTTGTTTGAACATGCGTGATTGCTAAAGTACTACGTTCACGATAAAACTTCACTGAAACACTCTCAAAGTACTGAACCAATTTTGACCAAACTTGACACAGTAATAACTAATATTATAAAGTTACATCTAGGATACTTTTTGTCCCATACAACACAAGGGATTCTCCAGGATAGCGGATGAAAGTCAAAAATTTGTAATTAATGAAATTCTTGACGGATATTGGTAAATTTTCTTTGTGCTATATATAACAGACAGATTAGCTAAACATGAAATCTATATTTCATATTTTTATCATTTTGTATTTGGGAATCTCTGGTACTACTGATCCGATTTTAAATTTTTTTTCAATGTCAGAAAAGGATATTTTCCCTCAGTGTCTATAATGTTCATTTTGGCAAATATATATTTTCGATAGTTAATCACAAGAAATATAATTAAAATCGGATTATTTGGACCCGGTAGGTGATGCAGCGAACGGGTTATAGGCTTATTTTAAAAGATTTCTAACATACCAACTGGGTATATGTTTGAGTTAGTCCCTGGATAGTTTTGATTTACAATTGGAAGTGCTAGATGTCGCTGCAATCGGTTTTTGGGTTTATTAAGATTTTTCGCGATTAAAAATATACTTGAATCCGGTAATAACCGATTTGGTGCAGACGACGTTGCACGAATCAGCTAGTCTATATTAAATGTAATCCAGTAACATCCAAATAAATTTTTTCATAATTTAGTGGATGTCTACAGTAGTTATCAATACTTCATAGTGACATCTGGATCTGGAGTAATATAAATTTAACAATTTTAGACACATATAAAGAATACATTAGATAATAAAAGGAAAAACATTTTCTTTTCGTTTTGAATTTAAAGAAGGATAAGTAATATATGAAAACATGTGTGAACTTAAGCTATTCGTTACAAATCCTAATACATTTCATAAAGGAATGTATAGAAAGATATACATGTCTATAGGTACTGGGTTGTACTGGACACGTTCTATCCAACCTTTTTTACAAATCATGAGAAACAGTAATCATTTGAAGTTTTGCTGTCTTTCACAGCGATTTTAATTAAGATCTCAGTTTGTTCTTCCATCTATTAGAATTTTTTTGCCTTCTTAACTTGTAAGTGACTCTGGCGGTTAATTAGTGCAATTACGAGATCTGGCTAAGTTTTTTATAATATTTATATAATTGTGAAGTTAATTCGATTAACTCTAAAATTATTCTGTTCGGTAAAGAATCTCCCGAGTGGTATTAAGAGTTTGAATTTCATTAACAATTGTTATAGTTTAGCCCTTTTATATTTAAAAAAACTAGCTGTACCCGAAGCTCAGCACGCGTTTTTTATAAATTGTATTAAAGAAATATAAAACTGTGAGACCATATCAGTTATAGAAATGGTCTTAAAAACAATTGTATGTACGACGCGCACGCTTACAGTACACACTTACAGTAACATGTAACGTATACATTAGATATATAAATACTAACAGTGTGCGAAATGAGGTTTAACATCAGCAACATATTTAGAACCTTAACCCACCATATAACTACCTCAGTGCTCACTTACACTGTATAAGGAACTGATGAAACAATAACTTAAAGATGGTATCATAACGATATAGTATGCCCATATTGTCAATAAGTAATACGGTTATGGTCTAATGTCTTATTATAAAGACCCCTTGATAAATATAATCAAGATATAAAACTTTATATCTGTCTAAGCTGTTTTTAATATTTGAAATTTAAATAGTGCTAATTGAAATCAATACAATATTCTTATATGTTACTATAGTTAGAAAAAAAGAAAGAAATTGTTTCTAAGTTATGTAGGCGAAAACGCGGTAAATAAAACAAAATGGCCGCCAAAATGACCAAATAGACAATATAATTCAAATTACATACATAGATACAGATATATGAATTTCAATTATATTTATTCTTGGAGACCAGTACAACGCACGTCCTATGCAAATGTTTATAGTGAGCAACATATTTTTGCTAAATTGCATGCGAAACGAAGTCGCGGGTAACAGCTAGTCTAAAATAGAATAACGTAAATTACTTCCTATAAGGTCAGCTATCTGTCAGTGAAATTCACTTGAAACACTCACCGTTTTGGAGATAGCACTGCAGGCGAAGCCGCGATTAACAGCTAGTGTAAACTAAAATAGACTGAATTACTTTTTATAATGTCCGCTATCTGCCGGTAAAAGTCCTGTGAAAATCGGTCGATCCGTTTTGGAGATAGTACTATGGACAAAGCCACGGTTAACAGCTAGTCTAATTTAAAGTAGCCTAAGTAACCTGCTGTAACTTTTGCTATCTGCTAGTGAAATTCCCGTCAAAATCGGTCCAGCCGTTTCGGAAATTACCGACAGACAGACAGACCGACAAAAAATTTAAAAATTACATTTTTGTTATCAGTTGCGTGAATACTTTGACACCCAATCAGTAAAAAAATGTTATTTTGATATTACATACAGAAACTTCATTTTTATTATATGTATAGATAGATAAAAGAATCAAAGTTTAGTATTGAGATTCGAACTACATTTTATAACTAGCTGATACTCGCGACTTCGTCTGCGTCGTTTACAAAGTGTATTTGGTGCATTTAATGTATTAAAAAATTAGGTATACATGTTCAGGGCAGTATCTACTTTATTACAAAGTCTTGGTACTGCAGAAGACGTAGGAAATTAATATAGAGCAGTCAATGCAATCCATTCGTTACATATATGAAATTACAGGAAATACCTCATTAGAAATGAAGAATATATTGTATAGTTAGTCAAAACGACAGTATTAACACACTGTTCGTTAAAATAGAATACTTTATTTCACCATCTCTTATTACAAATTAAACAAGCAATTAACTTGAATTACAGTATAAGCCCGAATTACATTATAATTATAAGAGATTGTGATTGTACTAATGTAAGCTGTAACACTTTTGCGAGCATTTCTCATATAAACACATCCGAGCTCAATAATGCAATAAATATTATATGATAAAGTAGATTATTATACATAATTAGAAATACAAGATTACAGGACCAATTTTATAATTAAAATTGTGTAAGCTGTATATATCTTGAATAAAAGAATTATGAAAAATACATTTGGAAATAGAATCTGGAATCAAATTAGATTTCATATAATGTGAATTAATTAAAATTGCCCTTAAGAAAAAAAATTGGATAGTATTTATAGTAGTGAGATTTGTAAGTATACAGCGGGAGTTTTTGGCGGGATCTTGGTATGTCATGTAGTGGATTTTATTTTTTATTCATAATCTTGTGTTACTTGACTCTATATTGTGTAAAATTGGTGGTGTTTTAGGTAATATAGTTTGTTTATTGTGCATAAGTGAAGTGAATGGAAAATAATACCACGGACCATGAATTCTGAGATGCCACAAAAATTCCATGGAAAGTTCTAACAAGAGGGCCACCATCTTGTTAGGTCATTGAAATTATATCAAGAAACTTGTAATATCGATACTCACTTGACAATGGCAGTGATGGTCTACTAGAAGACTGGTTACCAAAATGGAATAGAAGAAAAACTTGTAATACTATTAAATACTTGACAAAGGCAGTAATAATCTAAAAGATTGGTTGCCAAAAATAAAGATAAAAAAAAGTATACAGCGAAATAGTGCAATATTCATTTGCATTCATTGTGCCTACTTGACTAATGATGCAGTATAATAATGGAAAGGTACAATTATTATCTACTAAAAAGTGATTTAATCATAAATATTTTTCTATAAGATACACTGCATCCAACTGATCCTTTTAAGAATAATATTACAACACGTCTTCTTAAATATATTCTTTGGCGCATGGTATAAGGAGTTAAGCCAAGATGATCCCGGTGGAAATTTAAATCTTAAAGCTCGCAACCGTTTTAAAATATACAAGAATCTACTAAGTGTGACGGTTCTACAGTATTGTAGTAGTAATCTGAAAACTACTTACTTCATTAACGTTTTAATATAAGGATAGTGAAATATTATTTGTTTTGTGTATTTTATATTGTTTTCTTAGTAAAAAAATCGGTTATCTGTAAAGTCTGTTTGCGGACGATAATTTTACGTGATAACGTTTTGAGAAAATATTCATGAGAAATTGCATACTTTTATGAATTGAATTATTACCACAAAATTGACAAATCAGTTCATGTGTAAGTTGTGCGCTGCCGCTGTCTCTCTTCTACTCGGACGCATCGGACGATGGAGTGGAAAAGAGATAGATGCATCACAAGCCGAACGCTTAGGCCGATCGCGCCTCTCTATCGCTTGTACCGCGCTCTCGCTTGCACGCTCGGCTCAGGCGGAACGTGACAATGAGTCATGCTTTTTCGTGCATGCAGCCGGCGTTCATCGATTTATAAGAAGACGTTATCACGTCAAAATTGTATGAATGTATTATTGTAGTGAGATTTGACGTAATTGAATTTAATCACATTGATTTTACATTTTTAATCGTCTAACTCAAAACTTATTCCTATGTTATTGTTTAAAAATGTTCAGTATTAATATTCGCATCTTTTTATCACAATATGTTCTAAACGGTCTTGTTGTTCCTGATCGACTGATGTAAGACTTGACCGGAGCAAAAAGGTTCCATGGAATGGCCAATAACATTTAGTATTATGATATCTACAAGCAATATCATATGTATAGAATAAAATAAATTTCTCAATTGAAGAGTTGCTATCTAATAAGACATTCTATTTTTTAAGAAAGTATTGATTAATACAGTATCTAGAAATCTGATTAATTTCTATATAACCCAACATATTTTTAATTCATAAAACTAATATTAAAATACGTTGTGCTCGTTGTACTAACTATTTTTTTAAGAAGATTACCTTTTAATAATCAGAGGCAGGAATCTTACAGCGGAAGTTTTAATTTCAAATTAACATCAATTAATTTTTAAATTAATCCTTAATATGTTATCTTTTTCTAAAAATGACATACTATTTTTTAGTTTGATGTTAATATTTGTTATGCTAATGAAGAACTTTCCAGAACCGTTCAGAATTTAACTATTTAAATATATAATTTCTTTTATTACAGGTATGGTATTAAATATTTATGGAGATAATAAATCGCAGTCGTAATACCAACCCAATTACACGTACGTATATCATCATTTCGATTTAAAATGTAATATTCTGTGATAATAAGCAACTCGAAAACGCACACTAATGATAGCATTCACAGTCTCAAACGTGGATGCTCCTGGATGTGATATAAATTACTTTAAATTCAACTCGTAAACCTAAGTCGGATGTCAAGCGCGTTCTGAACGATGCTTAAAGATAAAGGTTGTAAACTTTATTGGCTTTATTACGTTTACGGCTTGTGGCAAAAACCGAACCCTTAAGAAGCCACGGTACTCGAGATTCTTAAAAATGTAAGCCGCTATGCAAGTGCTATAAGAAACTGTGTTTTAACGTATAAATATTAGAGCATCAATTTGAATAACGGTCTGCGGCGTATGACGTTCTTTGAAAGATGAGGGCTGATCATAAACGCGGAGACATCTTTGATGTGCGCCCTCTCGCCTGGAGCACGGAACACTCATAGATAAAGTGCATTTCGATATTAGAAGTTTCTAACATAGTTTTAAAGTGAAATTTATGGGTATGAAATTATTTTTTCCTGTCAAGAAAAGGCGCGTCTTTTGACCCGGAAAAATAGAGGGTCTCAATAAAACTCGTAGTTTTTATGTGCTGTCGGGAAAAGGATTTTTTATACGAAATGAGCTTACAAAATTTTATGGATTGTTGTTTTATTAAGTGTTTTATTCTCGATCCATAAAAATATGTGTTTTTTTTTGTAATATAATCTTATTTTGTTAATTATATATTTTAATTCCACTGGTATAATTTTAATTATATGAATACTAGATATGTTCCGTGGTTTCACTCGCCTTTAATTTCTCTCACCCTGAGCACCTGATACTTCATTCTCGCCTAGTTTTATGACCCACATTTTGTGTAGTAGTCTCACCGCCCTTAATGGCCGTAACGTGAGCTTATAATTCCCAATAAATATATTACTGAATGCAAATAATTCTTAACAGCAATTTTAGATATTAGTTCGTCGAAAGAGACAAAATGCAAACTATCTTTTGAGCTTTGTGATATTAGAGTTTATCTTTATACTAGCGGGCCCGACGAACGTTGTTCTACCTTGATAATAATAAAAAATTCTAAAAGCCAACCGCAACGCCACCTACCGGGTCTAATTGTGAATTATATACCTTTATATATAAATTTCTTCTGTGCGTGTCTATGTCACTGAACTCCTCCTAAACGGCTGGACCGATTTTGATGAAATTTTGTATGCGTGTTCGAGTGGATCCTATAATGGTTTAGATTCACAATTGGATCCGGTAAGTGGCGCTGCGGTTGAATTTTAGATTTTTTTTATTATTAAGGCAAGACAACGTCCTCCGGGACCGCTAGTATTAATATAAAATACAATAATAAAACAAAAGCAAGTTCGGACCTGATTATTTCTAACCAACATTTGTCACTGTAAAGAATGTTCGTAACTAAAGTAATAACATAATTTACTACGTATAATTAGGTATTGCATTATATATTAATAACCTCCTAATAATGTGATATCAAGAAATAAATGATTTCTTGTATTGTTATCTTTTTATCTAACAAACTTTGATCGTCTTATGTTTATTTATTATATTGTTAGTTAGTTTACCAATCTCTAAACGTATTTGGAACTAATAATACGTCCGCATATATTTAGTTTCACTGTAAAAATGTCTTACAAATCGTATTAAAGAAAGTTCAGTTCAATAACTTCCTTCCAAACAAATATTCCGAGATATAGTAATATAACAATCACAAGCTGATTCCAACAAGCGTAAATCCAGATTGAAATTATTATAGGAATGTTTTAACAAGAAAATTGACCTGTAAACTATCTAAAGGGTCTGGGTAGAAACTCTGCAGCAACTAGTTTACCATATTGTGATTACCCTCGGGGCTTAACTTTGCCTCTACGAATGTTAAAATGGTTTCTGTAACAACAGTTGTATATTATTGATTCGCCGTTCCATTGTGTTATGGGGATGAGTCAAAACTTTTGTATTATATTACGTTTTAGCTGGTTGTACTCCGGTTAGAATGTTTTCTTTTATTATGCATTACCTTCTACTCGCGACTTCGTCCGCATGGAATAATGACTTTGGGCGAACTAACACGCAGCGGAATCTCTCAAAACGAAAATAAACGATTTTGAAACGTTCTTCATTGGTGCTCCGCTCTTATTGGTCTTAGCGTGATGATATATAGCCGATAGCCTTCCTCGATAAATTAGTTATTTAACACTGAAACATACATATTTCCATACAAACTTGCATCCCCTAATTCTTATTGTTATTTTACACCCTTGAGGGTAAAATTTTTACAAACTTTGAATGTCATATTTATTTATATCGAATCAACAGTCTAAAAAATAAGTTTCAAGCTTTTAGCTCTAAAAATGACGATACTTCCATACAACTTTTCATCCCCCCTTTCAACCCCATACAACACTTTTTTCGAATTAAAAAGTAGTATATGTCTTTTCTCAGACTCTATGTTATCTGTATACCAAATTTTATTTAAATCGGTTCGGTAGTTTTGGCGTGAAAGCCCGACAGACAGACAGACAGAGTTACTTTCGCGTTTATAATATTAGTAAGGAAGTAAGGATATTTGTGTACGTACATATTTTAACCTATTCATGATTTTGTTTTGTACTATTTCGCGAAGTTTAACTTTAATTTTTATTGACTGAAACCATTTCTTACCATTGTTAATTTATTTTTCTCAATTTATTCTTGTTATTATTACATTTCCTGTCTCATAATAGTTGATTAAACATTTTTTGTGAGCTTCAGTCCAGCATAATTTTTGTTGTTCTTTTGTTCTATCGTTTATGAATTGTTGACTGTTGTGTTTTCCATACGTATGTATAAATAATTAAATAAGTAGAAATATATCAAGAATTAAAACATTCGATATACGATAACAATAGACGACATATTACCCTGTATACCGTGGTACAGGAAATATAACATACAAGCATACAATACATGGTGTTAGTAAATGTAGCGGATCCCGATACCGGCTTGTGGAAATCGGATTATCCGATTATTTGTAAACCGGGATTGGAAATGAATCCGGTTTGATACGTCGCTTACTTGTTATCATACCTTGTTATCGTCTTTATCCGCGCTAAATCGGTACATTTTACCTTTATTATGGGGATTAATGATGCTATGACGGTATATTTTTATGTTTCTTAGATAATTGTTTATCTATACAAATATTGTGAAGCCCGAGAGTTTATTTTTGAATGCGCTAATCTCTGAAATTATTAGACAGGTTTAGCTTATTATTGATGAAGAATATTAACTACTTTAATATTAAGTTAAACAAAGAGTAAATCACAAATTACGTTCCGAGAATGAAGTAATAGCGCAGGTGGATAATGTAACGTGATAAGCGAAGTAGTAAGTAGTAAGTAGTAGTAGTAAGTATCGAGCATTTTGGTCGCCTTCCGAAGAAATCCGAGTATTACCGAGACGTGCCGAACTCTGAATAAGCATTCAGAGTTCGGCACGTCTCATGGCTGTAAGTATGTCAGTACGCTCAGCCGTTTTTCTAACTGCATTGACGGTTATTTTCTGTTCTGTGCATGCTTGTATATTTAATAAAATGTATATTATTGAAGGTGAATTAAATTTCGCTTGATGAACTAATGACGTAGTCGTTGATGTTACAGTTCGAAAAATCTCAGAGAGAACTATTTTAAATTTGGTGGGGAAATAATTTATAGAAACATGTATTACAGGATATTTTATTATACTAGCGGGCTCGGCAGACGTTGTCCCGCCCTGATTATAAAAAAAACATCCTTGACAAATTACATATCAAAATGTTCGTCACGAATCACTTTATCCACTGGTGAAACCCGCATAAGGATTAGTTCAAAAGTTTTTGAGTTTATCGCGAACAGACAGACAGACAGACGCGGTAGGGGACTTTGTTTTATACTATGTAATAATAATAATAAAATAATGATACTGGATATCTAATTACGCACCAAGTCCTAAATATCCCCTTAAAGTATTAATATGTGAAAAAATTATCTGTTAAAATGATATTGATGCTATAATATATATAAAATAAAAATAACCAAATGTATATTTCTATACTAATATTATATAGCTGAAGAGTTTGTTTGCTTGAACTCGCTAATCTGAGGAACTATTGGTCCGTCTTGAAAAATTCTTGCAGTTTTAAATAGCTCATTTATCGATAGAGGCTATAGACTATATATCATCACGCTAAGGCTAATGGAGCGGAGAACCAATGAAGAATGTTTAAAAATGTGTTTTTTTCCTTTTGACACCTTCCGCTATCTGTTAGCGTTAGCCCAAAGTAACTATTCCAAGCAGACGAAGTCGCGGGGAGAAGCTTTTATATGATACACACATATAAAATCGTACTATATAAAAAATTACAATCGTCGTTTTTAAAGAAATTACATATTTTTAGATTATTCCAACAAAATTTTAATATGCTGATAAATATGTTAAAACGTTTGTCTGGTGAAAACGTTGTAACGTTGTTACAAATAAAATATAGTTCTTTCAGGATCTGCTATATCAATTGTCTTACATATAAAAATTAATATCGACTCCAAACCTTTTTTAAATTGGAACCTCACTGATAAATATCCAAGAACGTGATTGAGTATCATGTACAATTTATTTAAAAGGAATATATTTTATTATCGAACTTTGTTCCAACTCGTAACTGCTTTACGGGTTAAGTTGGAATGAGTTATTTCATCAAAAATTCGATTCATATCGAATTGAATTGCCTTATAAAAAATTACTTCAGTAATATGTTTGATTTGGTATAACTTCATTGGGTCTGTGTTGATATTTTTTATTCACAAATTTTATTATTATTAGATAATTAAATACCTCATATTATTTATAACAATTTTTGAATATTATTAAATTAACGAAATAAAAAAAAAACATTCAGATGTTTGTTCCTTGGCTTATCCGTAATATATTTTTATATTGTTTAAATTGTCCGAAAAACCTCATTGATGTCGAACCTTTTTAGTGTTTTGATTTTAACACGTTGACTGCCAACAACGAGATATCTTGTAGTTTGTGAATTTGCCTAGGAAGCCGATTAAGAATTACCTTGTCCTTCTTTTGTTGCCATATTTGAACGACTACGTTGTAAGTCGTAATATATCAGTGTAAATATGGATCGGTGGCTTCAGCAAAGATAATAAAAAATCAGGTCAGGTTTACATGAACTTATCTGTTGCAATTTCTAAGTTGCTAAGTCTCAAATAAAACTACGAGATAATTCGCATCACATTTAGTTGAATAGAACTTGTCACGTATGTACTAAGATAGTGATTTATCTTAATTATTAATAAGTTTTTAGCAGTAATGATTTAGCGAAATAATTACAACTACATATGTAGGCCAAAGAGAAAGATTAAACATCGACGATCATCGACTTGAAACTACTACTAATTACAAGAAAAATATACTTTGCTATAAATTACATAGAATAAAGATATGTCCTAACTAAAATTATACAGCGAACGTGAGTTTGTTTGTTTGTTTGTTATGGTCTTACGTTACAACTACTCAACCGATACTCATGAAATTCTGCATACACATTGCCAATGGTACAGAAAAGGACAAAGGATACCTATCATGCAGAGAAATAATACTGTTCCCGAGAGACAGTTCAAATATTTATTAACGCGATCGAAGCCGGGAGAAAAAGTTAGTCATTAATAATTTAAATGTTTTTAGCTCGATATTTAGAATGGGCATGTGAAATCACGAGGTGGAAACGTCTGAGGTTTATTTATTTTATTTAATATTTGGCTACCAATCTTCTAGTAGATTCTTACTGCCATTGTCGAGTAGGTAATCATGTTACAAGTTTCTTGCGATCATTTTAATGAACTAACAAGATGGTGGCCATCTTGTTAGAACTTTCCAATGAGTTTTTGTGGTATTATTTCTTATCCACTTGTGCACAATAACCCAACAATTACGTAAAATACCACCAATATTGCAAAAATATAGAGTCAAATAACACACGATTATGAATAAAATATAAAATCCATTGTAGTTACAAGATCCCGCTAAAACTCAACGTCTGAGGTTATTTTTTAGTTTAACAAACTGTTGTATTAGTATCATTTTATTATTACCTTTTTTTTTTTTTTATTTACGTGGGGAAATCCTTTATGGATACGCCACCCTCTCGGGGGAGAGAGTGGGTTATGTCCGACTCGCACGGACTAAAACCCCACGGTGTACCGTCCGCCGTATGGTAGGGGCGGCCAGGGATCGAACCTGCTGTCTTCCTGAGAAACCGCCCCTGCGGCAGCCTGGCGAGTGAACGCCAGGCTTCATCCTACTATAGAGAGACTACTGGGTACACGACCAGTCGTCTCCCCTCGTCAGCCTCACCTGTGCAATGAGGAGATGGGTCCCCCGACCCATCTCCTCAGGCTCGGCTCGGTTACGGGAGGGGGCGAGCGTTCCGCCTCCCCCTCCTTCCTGCTCTCCTTTGGCGGAGAGGGCCACTTTGCGGATCTTCCTCGCGGGCCCTCTCCGCCGCCTCCTTCTGCGAGATAACTTCCTCGCAGAATCATTTTATTATTACCTAAATAAATGTATATATATGTAGTTTACATAACATATAATATACGGTAGTAAGTAATAGTTTGAGTTTGTGTCGGGATCTTGGAATGCCATGTAGTGGTCTTTGTATTTTATCCATAATCTTGTGTTATTTGGCTCTATATTGTGGTTATTGTGCACAAGTGAAGTGGATCGGAATTAATACCACGGAACATGGATTCTCAATTGCCACAAAAACTCCCAGGAAAGTTTTCAAAAGATGGCCACCATCTTGTCAGTTCATTAAAATGATATAAAGAAACTTGTAATATCGTTACGCACTTGACAATGGCAGTAATAGTCTACTAGAAGGCTGGTCGTCAAAAATAAAATAGAAGTAATAGTTTTCACTGAATAATACATATTTTATATATGCTTGAATTTTTAGCTAACCCGCATCTTAATACCATATAACGTTTTACGTAAACGGGTAAACATATTAAGTCTCCGGGTTTTCCTTTTGATGGGTTTTCTTTAATGGATTTCCCTGTTTGCCGAAGATCTTTTCTTACGAATCGCTTAATCTGCCACTCTTCGGATATATTTTTGTATGATTTATGAACGTGTGACGCCAAAGCGGCAACGTTACCAGACGAAAACATTTCAGATTTTATAGTGGGCCGGAACGTGGTTTATTAGCCGTGACATAAACTTTTCTATTCTTCATGTTTCGATGTGTCTAGGCTAGCAAATGTGGTTTATGTAACAACAATATAATTGCTTTAACTTCTAAATACTTTATAGAGGAAATTCTGATTTCATTTACCTTTACCGCTGCTTACTTTGTTTGGAAAATACTTTTGGAAAGTATGTGGTTATTGTGTAACATCATTACTTCCTATTAACTGTTGTTCGTTACAAATATGACATTTATTAGATTTTTACAATTTATTTTAATATTGATTGACAGTTGTGTCAGATTGATGTATTTTGTGGTTGTGTAACGAGTTGACGTCCTTGTCTGAACTGCGCTTCCATGCACCTCAACCAATCACGCTCAATCATTCAGCACCCTAATTGGTTAAATTACGTTAGAAAGTATTCGAAGGCGTGAATTGTCCAATGAGCACCGCGTAAATTATGAAGTGGTACAGACAACTACGCTTCTCGTGGCGTTTTTGGCCTGATTTTAATCTATACTAATATTATAAAGAGGTAAAATTTGTGAGTTTGTGACGTTGTGACGTCGTAGGAGGTAATCTCAGGAACTACTGAATCGATTTTGTAAATTCTTTTTACCAATATAAAGCCACGTTATTTGTCAGTGTCATAGGCTACATATCATCACGTTAAGATCAATAGGAGCGGAGCACAAATGAAGAATGTTTCAAAATCGGGGGTTTTTTTCCTCTTGAGAGCTTCCGCTGTGTGTTAGTGTTAGCACAAAGTAACTTTTCCACGCGGACGAAGTCGCGGCCAGAGGCTAGTTTGTTATGTAGTGGTTTTTATATTTTATTCATAATCTTGTGTTATTTGAGTCTATATTTTATAATATTGTTGGCACTTTACGTAATATATTTTGGTTATTGTGCATAAGTAAAGTGGATGGAAAATAATACCACGGAACTGGAATTGTGAGATGCCACAAGAACTCTTTGGAAAGTTAGAACACGGGGCCACCATCTTGTTAGAACATTGATATTATCGCAAGACGCTTGTAGTATTATATTTACCTACTCGATAATAAAAGTAATAACTTGTAAGTTTGGTTCCCTAACACAAAATAAAATTACATTTTTATAGGAACCAGTGTGTATCAGTTGTTTCTACATATTATATCTCTATACTCTTTAAAAATTTCTCTTAAATATTATGTAAAATTTATATATTCATTCTAACCTCGACATTGTCTAGTATGAATGTAATAATTGTCATATTGCTTTTAATTTCATATCGTCTGCTAAGACAGGTTCAGAAAATAATCCTTTGTGAGTGAATTTCAAGTACAAACAATGGGAATACGTCGTGATAAACAAATCCTATAATGCAGCTGTCATGTTTCCACGCCGTTGGCTTAGAAATGGCATCCTATAAATTGGAGAACCGAGCGAGAAACAGTGAAATTGTGGACCCTTTGTCATAAACATTATTTTAATAATATAAATATTAATACAGATTGTGAATATATATACATACATAGTCAGAGATAAACAGTTAAGTACATTTTCTGTTAGTGTCTCCAATGATTTTCTTTTTTTATTTAGTACTTATTGAGGAGATTTAGAGATATACACGAGATATAAAAAAAATTGGATACAGTTTTTGAAGTTATTCGAAGAATTTTTACGATGCGCGCGCACCCTGCCACGAAAAACCGACACCCTGAAGTTATTACGATGCGCGCGCACACCGTCACGAAAAACCGATACCCTGAAGTTGGCTATAGTCAACGTTTTGTTTCTTTGTATTTGTTGTTTGTATTTCTTTGTATTAAAACTTTCAATGTATTAAATACCTTTTTTCTATTGTTAGTGTCGTTTTTTCTACAAACGTAGAATAAGGCGAAAGATAACATTTATGAAAAGATTTTTATTTTTTTACGCCAAAGAAGTATAACTTCTAACACGATCTGTTCCTCAACGGATAGCATGTCATTATGATCAGACAGGATTGTGGCCAAAGCTAAACCTGTGCAGAATTTAACTTGTAGACTTCTTTAGTTTCCTTAACATCGTATAACTATTGACAGAAGTAGAGAGGACCTCTTAGGTAAATTACTTTTTCTTTCGGATTTCTCTTGACACCTAGGAGAGGATAAATATATGTATATACGTATAAATATATGAGAGTTTTCCAGATGGATGACCTTTTTAGTGTTTTTTCTAAATTTACTCACATATTTTATTGCCATACTAAAGCTCGGCTTTTCTAGTAACAGATGTTATTAGCTCCGCGCTTACTTAATCCTCCTGAGCCACATTCGGTCATTAATTCCTTTATGCAGCCGCGGCAAATTCAATTCCTTCCTTTACTCTGCTTTTCTTATGAATATCCATAGAGGTATTATATTATTGATATAACTCTTATAATCGAAATCTAATAAATAAATACAATTTAAGTATCTGTTGTTTGTCCAGAATAATTTCCAAAAATCATAAATTGATTTTGCGAGACTTTCACTGGCCAATAATTGATTTTCTCAAATATCATATATACTAAATATATTCACGCTTATCTGTTGAGGCTAACATGTATTGATAAAATAAAAAGAAAGGTATTTTACATAGCTGAGAGTAGTAGAGCTGTATTGTAAGTGTTAAGTAGTAATAACAAAGGAACATTATAATAATAAAAACAGATAAAACTTCCATGTAAGAACTAAACCACAATCACCAGAATGACATCACGGATGAATAACCCGATTCATATACTTTTTCAATTGTTTAATTCATTCTAGAAAACACTAATATTAATTCTTACAGCACTTTAATCACAACAAAATATAACTAAATATCTGCGATATCGTCAAAATTAATTTAAAATAACACTAATAACAATAACACAGAAACTTATATCAGAATTAAAGTTCTTTGGAGCAAGTAATTAAATTTCATGTAAGTGTCAAGGTATTTACTAAAAATCTTATAATCCAACAATTATTTTGAATATCTGCATCAGCGGCCTGTCTTGGCCAGAACAGACATGGTTAATTTGCCTTAATGCCTTTTACCCTTGTCTGCATTAACCATTAACTTGTGACATGCTTAATTCGCTAAGTGCTGTGGTCAGTGTCAATGAGACGTGGTCTCACTAACAGCGATATTTTAATCGAGTAAGAAATTTTTGTGACTTCATTTCAAACTTGTGTGATATGAAACTTTTTGGTATGGTATCTATCAAAGTTTTTACAATATCACTAGCTTTTGCCCGCGACGTCCTCCACGTGAAATAATTACATTGGGCTAACACTAACACGCAGCGGAAGCTCTCAAAAGGAAAAAAAAATATTTAAAAACATTCGTCACTGGTACTCCACTCCTATGGGTCGTAGCGTGATGATATATAGCCTTCCTCGATAAATGAGCTATCTAACGCTGAAAGAATTTTTCAAATCGGACCTACTGAGATGAGGTTTGACGCTTGAGATTAGCGCGTTTATCCAAACAAACAGACAAACCATCTGGCTTTATAATATTAGTACAGATAAAAGTTGGCATTTATACGCATTTTTAAAACAATAATTAAAATACATAACATCATTATTTGGAACTTTTAAATTTATTTGTCGTGCTATTTAAAGGAATTTATGTGTTCTAAACAAAGTATTGAGATAATCGCTCTCAAACCGAACCCACCCCTACGCTAGATCGTAGAAATGACCAAAATGTATTACCCTATTAACTGGACCACCTTTGTTTAAGTAAATCTGGGAGCTTGAGTCGAGTTTAAATTATTTATTCGGGCGTAAAGGTCAACGACAAATATCTTTGGAAGTCTGGGAAAATGTAGCGTAAGGGGCTTTGTGGGCGGTCGGGCAGAAACAACACTGTAGTTTAAAAGCTTAGATAAAGTGCCTAAAGTTATTTTAATTCAATTTTCTTTTCAATGGCACTTTAAGTTAGGCTTGTTAATAGCGTCAACTATTTTCTTAAAAGAAAAAACTGCTTGTTTCATTTTTTTTTAAATCTTTATGTATTGATACGCGTTTTATACCAGTTTTTACCTAATGTTTTACGACCTACTTTTACTAAACTATGTCTTAAATGTTCCATAATAATTAATACAATTATGAGTAAGTAAATATTCTTCTTTGGAATTGGTCAAAGGCTAAAATTGTAAAATGAAGGCAATTGTGATATATTTTCTGCAATATTATATTATTTCTTGAAAGTGTAGTTTTTTAAACTACAACATTAACGTTTTTGGAAGAGGAAGTTATTACAATGCTAGTATATATTGATCTAATGTTGTCTATATAAAAATCAGAAACAAAGGTGTAGAATGTGGATCCGAATAAAGTGCTCGAGTGCTGTTGTAAGCATATGCATTTTTATAGTAGCTTTTTTTATGCAACAGAAAAGCCATGTCGCGTTCTGATTACTCACTTGAAGGCACTGGATTCATAAGATCTGATGATCACCGGCCGCTACCGCGGTCTGCTAACAATATTGTTTTTTATCGCAAGTTCAACCTTTTTTTACGTGTGCAAACTTGTCTACCCTCCTGCACGGAGGAATAAAAGGATTATGTGTACCTATTACTCATTACAACTCCATAATGATATCTACCGCCATAACAGGGCGATACGGGATCGCGCAATCATGCACTACGTCGTCCGACGGCCGGTCCAACCTGGTGCTGGCCTCTTATGTTAAAGAGAGATAACCGAGTACAACTAAAGCTACATCCCAGATGGCTGTAGCATTACATTGGGAGGTGGATCCTTCCAAACACATCCGTTTGATTATGCTAGGCCGGAGGAAAGAAATGATTATGTGTACGCTGAAGAGGACTGCTTCCAGGGTTCTCCTCCCGAGCTCTCTCCGCGGCCTACTTTTATCCCAACATAATGGGTAATTCAAATAAACGATAAAGGGCAATACTTTTTTTGATAAAAATAAATGTTTTTATAACAGTACGTGATTACCATTTTTAGGTATTTATACGCACCAACATTGTACAGATTAATTTACAGGTCTAGATAGCGTTATAATAAAATGATATAATATTTTTCCACAAAGTAGTCTCGCATCCTGTTCTATTATTCACTACGGTAAGAAAAGTGGCGGAAACTACTAAACTAGATAAGTTTGTAAAGGACTAAGTTAGATGAATCTTGACTGCATAATGAGGTAGATTAAAAGTTGTTGATTGTGAAAAAGAGTTTCAGATCGTCCTTGAAGGCGGCACCGGCAGAACTATCCGTCTTTTACAAAGTGGAGGGTCATAAATAAGGATTCGACGGGTTCATACAAGTTTGATGCCATAATGGCTCAGTAGTTAGGAGACCGCGTCCATTGATGTTGATTCCAAACCTTCCGAATAAGTAAGAGCATTCTGCTAAGAAAAACATCGTTATAAACCATAGATGGCTTTTTTTTAATATGTTTTTTTTTCGAACTGACTATGCTATTGGCCTTGTAAGGCCTTTACAGCTTCACCGGACTACTGAGGCGAGCTCTTAAGGCACTCAGCCGATTTTGTTTACGCAACTAGCTCAAGGGTGTGCGGCACACCTCGGCTTGGGCTGTTACCGATATCCCGGATCTGACCTAGCTAAACTATTCTAAGCTATTCATACATATAATCGTTTGTGAGTCATACAATTGAAATTGCATGATTCACAAACGCTTACATGTATATCTGATGTGAAACGAACTAAACTACTCGATTCAGTTCGATTAAGGGAAAAGAATAAAACCTTCCACTATGTGTGTAATGTGTGCACGTATGTTAGGTGATCTCATATGTGTACAAGTGATGTGGGTGAGTCACTGTATCGCGACCTAGGCTCGAGATGTTACCAGAAGAGACTCGACGTGTGTGCGGGGTCGAATGAGGCGCTCTCCTTCACGGCGATGTTGATGATGATGATGATGAGATCGGATCGAGCCATAGTATGATTGTAGGGATTTTTCTAAGGCTAGTCACCAATGTGACGTTGAAAACCTACCGGCGAGCACCTTTAAGTATGTTCCGGTAGCTGAACTTGAAAGCCAGTCCCACTTTTAATTTAGCATGTTTACTACCTTAGTCATAATTTAACATTAGGTAAAATTATGGACAAACGCTAAAGCCTATAAAAAAGTTCTCAAAGACCACGTGAAAACATATGCTCTAGTATAGATAGAACCTTTAAACATAACGAAAAATGATTTGTTATTTATCAGCATAGTCTTCACAAATAAAGTCCATAATAAGCCCGTCTGAAAGAGAACAGCGACTGGGATGACTCGAGTGGAAAGGGGTGTAATTTACACAAGCTGCCCTCTATCAATAACAGATTAGCATGTAAAAGCTAATGACCTAATGGCTTGTGTGTGCCAGTAATTGACCTATAAATTTGTGGACTCTGTGAATTATCGTTATCGTTGTATTCAGCCTATATATATATATAAATTTAGTATATTAACTGATACCTCAGTAAAAGTCCTAAGAATTATCTGTATTAAGTTATTTATTTAAAATTGAATGTTGAATTTTATACCTTCTTGTTTGATTTGGAAAGAATATGAAACTTTTTTATTGAAGTTATACTTCTTTTGGTGCGTTAGGGAAAAATGATGAGAGTAAATTTTTACGATGCGCGCGCACACCGTCACGAAAAACTGACACCCTGAAGTTAGCTATAGTCAACATTTTGTTTCTTTGTATTTCTTTGTATTAAAACTTTCAATGTATTAAGTAAATTTTTCTATTGTTAGTGTCGTTTTTTCTACAAACGTAGAATAAGGCGAAAGATAAAATTTTTGAAAAGATTTTTATCTTGTTACGCCAAAGAAGCATAACTTCTAACGCGTGTACATAAGTACACACACACTTTTTTTTATATATTGCATATCTTTTTTAAATGGAAAATTTTGCTTATAATAAAACATAACCTGTAACCATAAACTTCAATATAGTTTTGTAACAATGAAAAAAGTCGAGCCTAATAGGGAGTGCCGACAGATGTGAAAACCCAAAACAATGTAATAACTGTGTTTTCTTTTGAATTTTGGAATTAATTATATTCTGAATTAATTAAATATCATAATTTGTATACCTATCTAAATTGTTATCATTAGTTTGGTTTTCACATCTATTGGTACTCCTAGCAATAATCTTATACATTATTATACAGTTTATCATTATATTACTTGGTTTATTTATAATAATAGATTATTTATAATTAAACACGTGATCGACTGTACAATCTCAAAACATAAAATTTAGATGTACACGGGCTGCTTATACTATGCATCGCTAATCAGACGCATGCGCAGTACGATCGGTCACGCTTACTAGCATGTCATGACACGAAACCATAAATTTCTCTACTATCCAAAAAACACTGCTAAACGCGTCTAAATAAGTTTGTCAATTCAAAAACGTAGTACAATTACCAAGCATTTGTTGGCATTTGCTCTTACAAACATCCAAACTGAGACTTTCGAATTTTGGAAAAGGTTTTCGATGTTGACCTAACATTCATATATTTATTAGCTATAACCTCTAGCGGCGAAGTGAAATTAGGAACTAGGCAATACCAAACGTTATATGAAAGCTATAAAAATACAGAAAATAAAATCTTGATGTTAAGAAAATTATATTTCAAATAGCTGTGCCCGCGACTTCGTCTGCGTGGAACGTTATGTACAAAACAGTGATTAATAAAATCATCTACTGTCCAGTTACTTATCTACTTTTCTCTCGTACTTACGCCGCGTTGTCATTAAAATTACAATAACTTTTGATAGAGTGGACCGATTTTAATGAAACAAAGACTAAGTTATTCTCGAAGATATGCTTTATGATTATCTTGGTGTGGTTTTATTGTGAACCCAGTACTTTAGCAGTGATGCGTGTTCATACAAACAGATAGACAGACTGACACTTCGAAAAATGAGTGAAATGTATTTCATTACTTATTCCTAGACACATGCAAACTATTTTATTCAAGAAAATCGAAAACGTACAGACACATTAGATTTACATTCTTATTATATGTATAGATATTAATTGTGAATACATTTTCCTCCCTTCAAGTTATGTCCAACTTAATCTTTATTACATTTTGTGCTTCTCCAGTTTTCACGATATGACATCGGCAATTATAACAAGTTATACTAAGAAGATAATTTGATCCCATTAGGGAGTCATAAAGTTTTAATACTAATAGTGTGCAGTTGAACAGATTGGCAAGGTGTTCTAAATGGAGTTCGCAGTTTAAACTTCCTACCTAATTGATCTGCGTCAGTAAAACAAATTGCAAGCTAATTGAGTCAACTGCACTACATTAGATTCACGTATGATGCTAATAACGACTGATATTACCAATGTACATAACGTTATAACGTTATTGCTATTAAACTGTTAAATTAATTCGGTGTTGTGTTAAAACTGCTTACTGTATTTTATGTCTGTTTTAAATTTTCGCGCTGGACATGAAAGGGATATTAAATGCCTTACACTAATAGAAGAAGGAAAATTGTTATTTTTACTTTAAAATGGACATCAAACTATGCAAATAACGGTTATATTCCGATAACGAATTAATGTAAATATTTTCTTATTTTTTAACAACAGTGATTGGTGTTTTTGACCGGTTTCTTGCAATGTCATGTACTGGACTATATATTTTATTCATAGTCTTATATTATTTGTCTCTATATTTTGTAATATTCATTGTGTTTTACGTAATATAGTTTGGTTATTGTACACAAGTGAAGTGGGTCAGAAATAACACCACAGAGTATGGATTCTGACTTGCCACAAAAACTCCCTGGAAAGTTCTAACAAGACGGCAGCCATCTTGTTAGTTCATTGAAAATGATTGCAAGAAACTTGTGATATCCATTATCTACTCGACAATGGCAGTAAAAATCTACTAGAAGATTGGTTGCAAAAAAAAAAACAATAGTGATTATAAACTATTGTGTTATACCTTATAACAACAATACAATACCGAAATGAATAATTATTTTGTCAAAAAACAAAAACAAATTGCAACATATTAGCCTCTATATTTAATTGATTATTAAAGATGATTTTATTCTAACAGAAGTAAAGTAGAAAATACTTGCGACAATAAAATTAATTATAAAATTAAAACTGAACTCTATAATTATGGATGCATTATGATAGTAAACATGAAACGTACGTTCTGTACATCGTTATTTTGATTGTGAGTAACATGTTGTGCGCTCTCTTTTGCACTTATTTGGTGATCACATAACTCTTTCTCGCTCGTATGTTGCGATAACACCGGCGGTCGAATATCGTATGCTTGACATTTCATTGATTTGAAATAGATCGTGTAGGAATGCTTCTGTTAATAATATTAGTTAGAACAATCTTCTTTTATAGAATTTTTTTATAGTATCATAATATGTTGTTCTTAAAACTCATTGTCATATTTAAATCTATACTAATATTATAAACCTGAAGGGTTTGTTTGTTTGGTTTAACGCTCTAATCTCAGGAATTACTGGTCCGATTTGAAAAATTCTTTCAGTGTTATATAGCTCATTTATCGCGGAAGGCTACATATGCCACGCTAAGACTAATAGGAGCGGAGCGCCAATGAAGAATTTTTCAAAATCGATATTTTTTTCCTTTTGACAGCTTCTGCTGCATATTAACGTTATCCCAAAGTAACTATTTCACACGGGCGAAATCGCAGGCAGAAGCTAGTTTGATTTAAAATCGACCTAAAAATACGACGGTAATACGACCCATATATAATTTTCTATGATTACAATTTTATTATTATTTTATAATTATATTTAATTTAATTTTATATTATATATTATATTATAATTATATTTATTATTATTAATTTTATGAGCTTTAATATTTTCAAAAAGATGCTAGAAATAGAGGTTTTAGATACATTGTCGTTAGTTACCTGTAGATAGAACATAATGGCTTAATTAAGTTGAACAACATTTTGGTAAACGCTGTGTTTAAAACTTAACAATTGAAATAATAATTATGACCGCTAATATTTTTAAATAATGTTCTTTTATACACACAATTATTACAGTGCATTAATATATCGTTAGTTTAGAATTTGCAAGAAGCTCTGTTGTTGACACGTCTCGTGCCACGTGTACCAACGGTGGTACACGTTAAATTTGATCTTTAGGCCACGTGTACCACCGGTGGTACACGTTAAACTTGATCTTTAGGCCACGTGTACCACCGGTGGTACACGTTAAACTTGATCTTTAGGCCACGTGTACCACCGGTGGTACACGTTACACTTGATCTTTAGGCCACATGTACCACCGGTGGTACATGATTTGATAACTATTGAAAACGAAAGAACTATTTATGTCATGTTATGTATGATGTAAAGTAATATTGTATGATAATACGTGATGTACTCAGGTGAAGCTGTAAAAGCCCGTCAAGCCAACAGCGCAGACAATTAAAGAAAAAAAGTGTGTGTGTAACTTCAGGGTGTCGGCTTTTCGTGACGGTGTGCGCGCGCATCGTAAAAATTTACTCTCATCATTTTTCCCTAACGCGCCAAAAGAAGTATAACTTCAGAAAAAGTATAATAGTACATCTATTTTTTGTCAAAATATCAACATGTCAGGCAAAAATGGCTTTGCAAGAGACGTGTTAACAACATTTCAGTCTTAATGAAGAAGTAGAAGAAAATATTTATTTACTAATGTATAAATGTATTAATTAATCATCTTACCTTATAATTATAGTGTACTTTTTATACACCTCGATTTATTTTTATATTATTGGAGGCAAACGAACAGGCGGGTCACCTGTTGTTAAGTGATCACCGCCGACCATAGACACTAGCAACATCAGGGGAGTCGTAAGTGCATTGCCAGCCTGTGTTTGGGGGAGGGGGAAGGCGAGGAGAGGTGGGCCTCCGGCGCTCTCACTGACCGAACGAAACGCAATAATGCAAGCAATGTTACTTCACGTCGGATTTCTGAGGGTCGGGTGGTAGTATCCCGTGCGAGCCGACCCATTCACGCTGAAACCAGTAATAGCTTCAGCGTGGCTCTACCACAGACAATGTAATGCTAAATAAGTATTATACATTATTTTACTATATGAGCATGGACTATATGGCAAGTAACTAAACTACAGACCTCGTAAATCTTTTTGGCCACTCTGAATATAGCAGTAAGTTCGGGTTTACGCGTAATACAATCAAGAGCTTAATACAAAACGAAGTTAAAATAATCTTAAAGGAATCTAAAATTGGCATTTATTTTGTACATATGTCTTGATTTTATACATACAAATTTAATTGGTATATATACCTAAAATATAATTCATATATATACCTAAACTTATTTTCTACGCAAGTACCTATATTCAGACCGGTCAAAAAAGTTTGAATAGGACTGTCTTTATTAGTAGTATTTTTGATAGGCCCCTATTCAAATATCAAATAGTTTTGTACAAAACATTGAGTTTTACCCTTTATTTTAGCCGTAAAACAGTCTACGTTAGTCAAGCTTAGATACACTTAATTTAAATTACTATTTGGGGTCTTACTCCGTTAACTCCTATTACGTAAACCGCTGCTTTGAATGTGGGTTTGTGTTTAATTATCCGAACGAATCATGCAAAACGACAGTTTGGTTTCATGCATAATGGGGCTGTTATGGATTTTGCTTAGGATATCATTATTTATATTTTCAATTTACATATTTATAAAGGTTGGAATATCAAACTAAATGTTTGTTAAACATTACAAACTAAACATAAATCTCGACTTCATCTATACTAATATTATAAAGAGGTAAAGTTTGTGACGTCGTGAGTTTGTGGGTTTGTGAGTTTGTGACGTTGTGACGTTGTGGCGTTGTAAGGGGTAATCTCAGGAACTACTGGTCCGATTTGAATAATTCTTGCAGTGTTATATAGCTCATTCATCGAGAATGGTTATAGGCTATATATCATCACGCTAAGGCCAGTAGGAGCGGAGCACAGATGAAAAATGTTTCAAAATCGAGATGTTGTTTTTTTTGAGAGCTTCTGAAGTCGCGGGCAGGGGCTATAATCTATATACTAATATTATAAAGAGGTAAAGTTTGTGAGTTTGTGACGTTGTAGGGGTATTCTCAGGAACTACTAAACCAATTTCTTTTACCAATATAAAGCCACGTTTTTTGTGAGTGTCATAGACTATATATCATCACGCTAAGGGCAATATGAGCGCAGCTACAATGAAAAATGTTTTAAAATCGGGGCTTTTTTTCATTTTGAGAGCTTCCGCTGCCTCTTAGCCCAAAATAACTATTCCACGCGTGCGAAGTCGCGGACAGAAGCTATTAACTAATTATATTATCTATAATCTATACTAATATTATAAAGAGGTAAAGTTTGTGATGTTGTAGGGGGTAATATCTGGGGAGTCGGAGAAAAATGGTCGAACGAAAACGTTTCTTACGAACGCTGCCTTTATTATGAGATATATATTATTGACTTCTAGATAAAAGTTGTAGCTTGATAATGCCTATTACCGCCCAACGAAGTGGGCACGGGTCGGCTAGTTTAAAATATAGTAAAAGAATAATTGATAACGAACGACAGTTTTGATAACAATTTAGCAATTTTATAAAAACTATAATTTTTTACAATGACAGTTAATCTATAGATATAAATAAAATTTGTGTTTCTGTTGTTTGTCCGTGTTGATCTCCGAAACGGCTGAACCGAGTTTGATTAAACTTTCACTGGCTGATTGAGGATTTTGATAATATAGTATCAATATCTATGAAATTCCAATATCAAACAAAGTTGCGGGAATATATCTAGGTTACAGAATAACACTTTTCGCTAGAGGTTAGACAGTGATAAGATAAAAGTCGAGGCAGTCATAAGGACTGCCGAAAGAAGCGAAAACCAAAACAGTGAAGCAACTGTGTACTCTTTGAATTTAAATCAATCATAGTCTGAATTATTAAAATTTGTAATTATTAACATTATTCTGCTTTTCGCATCAATTGGCACTCGACACAATAATTAAATACATTTTATACAGTTTATTAATTAACCAAACATATGAAGAACTGCACGGATTCAATACAAAATATCAATATTATATGTACACAGGCCGCTATACAACGCGTTATTAGTCTGACATCGGTCATCGTCATGTCATCGGTGACGCGAAATCACAAAATTATACCTATCCAAACATTCAAACACGCATATGAGACAGTCGAGCATGAACAGTGTCTGGTACAAGCGTTTTGTAGCACAAGCATGACAAGATTATCGATGTCGCTTCACTAGCATGTCGAGGTCATCTGTGACGCGAATCCGTTGAGAATAAGTTTTTCCTTTACCAAATAAATTACTTTTTTTATCGCCCAACGCGGTTAAAGAAGTTTTCTCTTCATCAAATGAAAAGCAGCAGCAAAGAATAATCGATATAAGGAACATATTTACCATGAATTGTAAAAGCGTTTTCACGTGAATATCGTCGTGTAATCTTGCAAAACGATAAAAGAGTTAATAACAGTAAACATTCAAACAAACCCTAAACTGTTCCAAAACAAAATAAAAACAAATAAAGTATACCTTTGATGCCCGTTTAATTCTACGAAAGTATTCGCGTATTCTAATAAGCTAGAAACATTACTTGGTTTTATTGCGCGTTTTCACTTAACTCCCGGTCGGTATTTCTCCGGTGGAAGTCATTTTACTACGCTATCGTCTGGCCGGCGTGAATTATTTAGAATAAGGCTCCGAAGATAGAACATTAAAATTTCATTCAGCCCGACCTAAGGCTCTTTCTTGACTTCGTCCGTTCGGAGCCTTTTCACTTAAACTTACATTCTCGATGTACAGAAGTCGTTTTGCCTATCGGTTTAGGGTGACACGGAATAATAATTTATGCTAAAGTAATCATTACATAGTATAAAATAAAGTCCCCTACCGCGTCTGTCTGTCTGTCTGTTCGCGATAAACTCAGAAACTACTGAACGGATCTTTATGCGGGTTTCACCAGTGGATAAAGTGATTCACGAGGAACGTTTTTGTATATAATTTGTCCAGAATTTTCTTATAATCAGGGCGGGACAACGTCTGCCGGGCCCGCTAGTATAGAATATAGACAAAATAATATACAATTTCATAGTTGTTCATGCACAAAATTCAAAACGTCAACACCCGGAGCATGATATCGAAAAAAACGAACCAATAAGAAAGAACAAAGCGCATAGCTCGTTACAATGAGTCCATTGTAAAATTAATAAACGCATATTACGAGACGATGCACATATTTTTATTTTATCCAAGCCGATAAATGTAGCCTGAGAAAGCGCAAACAGTCGTCCTATCGTTTGCAATAAATTAGACATATTGAGGAAGGATTTTTCGAATTAACGTGAATTGTTTTTTTTATATCATAGGAGGCAAACTAACAGGTGGGTCACCTGATGTTAAGTGATCACCACCGTCCATAGACACTTGCAACACCAGGGGAATCGTAAGTGCGTTGCCAGCCTGTGTTTGGGGGAGGGGGGAGTGGAGGAGGGGGAGGACGAAGGGGGAGGGGAGGGGAGTTGGGTATACGGCACTCTCACTGACCGAATGAAACGCAACAATGCAAATACTGTTACTTTACGTGGGTGTTTCTGTGGGTCGGGTGGTAATAGCGAGCCGACCCATTCATGCTGAACCCAGTAATAGCTTCACCGTGGCTCTACCACCTACAATGTAAAATCGTTTTTAAATAAATTTTGATGTTTATTTTGTATTTTCGTATAAATGATATCTATCTGTGTAATATATGCTTAATATTCGATATGTATAATGTTCGATTACTAACCAACTAAAATAACGCAACAAAATAAATTGCACTGTTTTGTAATTCGTATTTATGGTACGGCAAGTCTTTAATACTTTGCACAATATACGAGTAGTTTAATATGCGTTTCATTATATTACATATTGCATGTTAGGGTTAACGATAACTCAATTTTTATTGAAATAGATGAATGATTGAATGAAGACAAATGAATATTACCCTTACACGTTTTGCTTACATTCATTAAAGCAACAATATTTTATACTTGCAACAAATACTAAGTTGTTGTGCATGTCTTCGTAATTATCTTCAAGGTATTTTTCCAAAAATATTCACTTGGTAAAATATGTCAAAAAACAAGACGTGCCGTAAACATGTTAGAAACTATGTTAGTATTTCAGGGAACCATTGTAATTAAAGAAATACAACAAAAAGTCAACGTCACGCGGAGTTCTCAAGCGGTCTCCCAAGTATTGACCGCGCCCGACGTTGCTCGGTGATAGGACGAGAACCAGTGTTTTCAACAGTCTTGTCGACACAGTGTTTACACCCACCACTCTTTGTCACGTAAAAAGGTTGCCGATCATAATGTTTAAGCCATCCCGTAAGAAATTTCACTTCAATATTATATCTTACAAAGTGCTGAAGACTCTCAAATTTAAGATAATGAATAATGACATTCATTATCACTTAGTTTGTAGCAATTATCTTTGTTATTCATATTGTTAAAACTATACATAATGAAAATAAGTAAAATAGTACTCATCCTTAACTTTATCTTAAAAATTATAACGATTGCTTCACTTGATACTACGTTATTTACGTTTTAAGAAATTACGATTTATATTCACTAATGTAGCGATGTATGTTTTTTTTTGCCTGGGAGAAGGGAGAGTAAACGATGTGGTACGCATATTCAAGACAACGCAGACGAAATCGCGGGTATCAGCTAGTATAACATAATATATTGAATCTAATCTTCTACCAGTATTAGTTTGGAATCAAATTGTCCAAGTGTATCAAACATGATCAAATATTTGTTGCGACAGATGTCACTAATTCTAACGAATATTTTGAACAAATTAATATATTATTTAGGAAGTGGCGTTTGGGAGTGATTAGCATCATTTGGGCTCCCATCGAAAACCAGCGCTGCAGTACTACTGTACTGCACATTTTGCTGAATGGGTTCGCTAATTGTCGGGCATTTGTTTTATTCTTTTTATTGGAAATGTATAAAATGAAATTTACTTTCTAATTTGTTTGTGTAATTTAATTTATTTATATGGTTGTTCCAACAATAAAGTATTTCTTTCTCCTTATTTCTTTCTCTTAATCTACGTTCATTTACTATGAAAAAGAATATTACAATGAACACTTTATGGAATCTTCATTATTCAGTTTTATTTTTTATATTTGTACAGAATAATAGAAGTTTCCTTAAATAAGTTTTATCAAGTAACATTACTATTTTAGGCATTCGCCTAGCTTATGCTCTTTTAAATAAATTATGAATTAAGTATTACTACTTAGGACATAGATGCGGTTAAAGGTAGAATCTTAGTTGATCTCTAATTAAACTATTCAAACACTGCTTCAAATGATGGACGGAAACCTCTGAAAATTCTATTCAACATTGGATTTAACATAGAGTAAGGTTACTTATAATCTGAATAAATATACTTATATTTTGTAACAATGAACACGCCTCGTTTAATTTTATGGATTCACACTGATGTTATTACTTCCCTGGTATAATTTGATGTTGGCGTTGTAACCTTGGCTCCGTTTAATCCACATAATTTTATTCACCGGATATTGAACTTCGAGATAGAAATGGAATCATAATTAATTAAATTAAATTTCATGTGATTTATTGCAAAAAATAAAGGAATAAATAAAACGTGTGCGGTCAGGAGAAATTTGCCAAGAACGAAGTTCCTTGTTCGGACATCATGTTGGACGTGGACTTTAGTCTTTGTGACTTTTTTCCGATTTTACTCCTCCGACATAATCAGAGACTTCATTTAGTTACGTTTAGTTAAAATCAATCTTACTACCCTTTTATATTTGCTGCCCTTAAATGGACATTAAATACTATGCACTTTACATAGTAACCGTATTAATATGCTTCAGATTTCTTAACTTATAATTATATATAGCTAATTTTCTTATGATATATTTTAACTTTATTATTTACAATCTTAATTACTGTCTTATATACTGTCTGATCTATTTAGTTATTTAGTATTTTTAATCGTTTAATCAACGTATCACAGTATTTTATAAAATGTTTTTTGTAGGTGGTAGGTTCGGTCGGTCAGTGAGAGCGCTGAATAACAAAACTCCCCTCCCTCTTCCCCACTCCCCCTCCCTCAAACGCAGGGTGGTAACGCACTTGCGACTCTTCTGGTGTTGCAAATGTCTATGGACGGTGGTGATCAATTAACATCAGGCGACCAACCTGTTAGTTTGCCTCCTATGATATAAAAAAAGTAAAAAAAAATCATCACTTTGATAAAATAATAATTAAAACAATTATTGTTATCAGTTATATACTCCTAGTCAACTACACGCATATTTACTTGTAAAATAAACTATAAAGATGTAGTAATCTTATTGCAATAAGTAATGTAAATTTACTTTGATAGTAAATTTATTTCTCAGTTTATTATGTTACATAAAGTAACATTAGTCATTAGTTTCATAAAAATCGGTTCGGTCTATCAAAAGTTATTGTACTTGTAATGACGACGCGACATAAGTACGAGAGAAAAATAGATAAGTAAATGGACTTAATACATTCAGATGACTTTATTAATCGCTGTTTTTTATGGTATAAGGTTTGACGCGGATGAAGTCGCGGGCACAGCTAGTCATTACTAAATTAAAAAGTATGTTGGATATACTTTTAGTCTATAATAGGTATGTTTATGTGTGTGGAAAAATTACACGTCCATTCCACGACGTATTAACTTTCGGGAGTGACATCTTATTGACCTGCGTCGTGTATCTGTGACAGTTCGCTTGGATATCGGTACCGTGTTCGCTATTTTAGTTATTTATTTTCGAATTGTAACCGAGGTAGTGAATTGTTCGCATCTTTTTACATATCTATCAATACCTTAAATATACTTCTGCAATATATATATATATATATATATATTATATATACACATATATTGCTAAGTTTTTGTAATATTAGTTTTGATGTCTGCTGCTTATTGTATCTGAATGATGACTTATTTTTATCTAACTTCAATTATATAATTTCAACTTAACCCTTGAAACGTTTTCATCGTCTTTATATTTTCACATATAAATCAAATCTATGTGTCTTTGGTTTCGGCGGCAAATCTCCGAAATTGCTGAACTTATTGTGACTAAACGTTTACTGGCAGATAGATAATTTATTACACTATTATTTAGGCATATAATTACGCTTTTCTGTAGGGGTCAAAGGCTATTTATAATATTGAACAGACGTGACTTAAAATTTTTAAAATGGTTGCATTTAAGAGACTAGATATAGGTCTCATGAAAGAATAAAACATCTTGAAAGAAAACAAATAGGGGACGTATTAATCCAAAAACAAAAATTCGATCGATAAAAATTCCGCTAAACACGCCCTTATCCTATACTAACGTGTTTGTCAGTAGGCGTGAAGCGGACGCGAATGGAGATTATCCATTTCCTTTGGATAAGTGAGAAGTTTCCCGCTACTAGATTAAATATTGCATCTCGAGACACCCCGCAGCGTGTCAGTAATGTACTGTCGGTATAGTTATTTGCATGCTATTGAAAAACATCGTCAATAGGGTTATATTTCGAAACTTTGTCAATATTTTTAAAACGAAATGTAATATTAATTACTTACACTATCTTATAGATGTTTTATGCGCACTTAGATTTTTTTTCCTAACCTCCTTAATTATCTTCATTACATAGTATAAAACAGAGTCCCCCATCGCGTCTGTCTGTCTGTTCGCGATAAACTCAAAAACAACTGAACGGATTTTCATGCGGTTTTCACCATTGGGTACAGTGATTCATGAGGAAGGTTTTAGTATATAGCTAGCGGGCCCGGCAGACGTTGTCCCGCCCTAATTATCAAAAAATCCTTGATAAATTAAATACCAAAACGTGCCCCATGAATCACTTTGTCTATTGGTGAAAACCGTATGAAAATCCGGTCAGTAGTTTTTGAGTTTATCGCGAACAGACAGACAGACAGACAGACGCGGTAGGGGACTTTGTTTTATACTATGTAATGATTTGTCAAGGTTTTTTTTATAGTCAGGGCAGGACAGCGTCTGCCAGGCCCGCTAGTGTATTGATAAAGGTATAGTATAAAATGTATTTATCTTTCTTGTATGGGAACTTACAGCTAATATAATATACACCAGCGCTTCTCAAACCTTTTTGGCGACGGGCCGTTTTTTAAACATTGAATGGTCTGGCGAACTCTAAATAAATGAAAACCTGGTCTTGTCTTTATACCTTATCGGGAATTATACAAAACTCCACATTTCTTCACACTTCATTTTATATACTTTACACAACACTGTATTGATTTGATTGTAAATTGATTTTATTAATTTTATGTGCAGTATTATAATAGCGGCACGCTAAGATGGCCGTTATGGTACATTATGAGAGTGGCGTAAAATATCGATTTACTTTATACAAAGCATCGAACAATGCTTTGTTTTGCATTAAGCATTGACCCGAGTCAGCCGGAGATGGTAGTTGAGTTGGCTAGCGATCCTATATGTATATCGTAAATACAGTGAAAACTCTTCATAACGTCGTTCGTTATAACGAAACACTTTCAATAACGTAGAACTTAGTACAACTTGGTTGGTTTGCCACAAAACCATTTATTTGTACCGTATAATAACGAAAACTCTTTATAATGAAATAAAATGCTCGGCCCCTTGAAATTCGTTATAAAGAGTTTACACTGTATATAATTTTGAATACTGAAAAATATAAATGCTGAATTGTATTGTAGCTAAGTACACTAATAATTATAATCAATTAAGGATTATGCCAAACGGCGCTGTTTTTTTTTTGTTAATAAAAATGTGAAAAGGCTTATTTATGGGACCATATTATATAGTTAAACATAGAAGTAGTTAGATAGATATATAGTATATCACTATACAATATATATAATTTTGCAACCAGTGTATTAAATTGATTTTGTGCTCTAAAATTCGATAAACTTTAGGACTAACTGCACGTCACTATGTATAATAAAGAACAGCAGTTTTCTCTTTCAAACGCAATTATTAACGAATACGAAACGTCAAAACGGCCATCATAGTTTGCTACTACTATAATGATACAGTCAATAATGTACGAAATTCTTTGGTGTAACGAAGTTTGAAAAAGTAAATTTTGATTATTTCGAAATACAAAATGAATAAAATATAAACACTAAATGCAGAATATATACATGAACGGTAAAATCATTTAGTTATTGTGTTAATCCTATTTGACTGGAATTTTCAGGCGTCAGTATAACACAAAAAAAATTGATAGCTAAAGGTTTTTTTTTTCCAGATTCAACGATTAATCTTTCTTAATCTAAACTTGGGAACAGTTTATGTGCCGCCGTGCGTTAGTACAGGCTCATGGCTGGCTGCCAGTCGGGCCTCTAGCCAACCTTTCATAATGTCCATATAGTCACATCGTATAACGTTGGCTTCGTAAGAAAAATGTGATTAGTAAATCTTTTTCATTGACTCTAATTTTGTCACAACTTTTAGGGATGTAACAATTATTTTGCGTCATTTCATACTAGGTTATACCCGTGATTTTTTTATATTGTTAGAGGCAAATGAACACGTGGTTTACCTGATGGTAAGTGATCACCGCCGTCCATAGACACAAGCATCACAAGGGAAGTCGCAAATGTGTTGCAGGCCTTTTAAATGAGGTGGGTCTCCGGCGCTCTCGCTGACCGAACGAAACGCAACAATGCAAGCACTGTTACGTCACGTCGGTTTTCTGTGAGAGGGTGGTACTACCCCAGGCGAGCTGAACCAGTCATGTTGAAACCAGTAATAGCTTCAGCGTGGCTCTACCACCTACATTTTGTCTGCATCGTTTATTATCTTAACAATATATTTTATGCAAAGAAGAAATAATGTAAGCGCCACACTGTTTCTCCCACTTCTCCACGGCAAGTAGTGTAGTAAAAGTCGTAATTTCTTAAAACTTTAATAACTTAGTATTAAATGAAGCTATCGTGATATATTTTAGACTAGCTGTACCCGCAGCTCCGCACGCGTTATTTTTTATTCGTATTAAAGAATTATAAAATTGTGAGACTATGTACAATTATAGAAATGTTCTTTAAAAGCAATTGTAAGTACGACAAGCACGCCACTTACAGTAACGTGTAACGTGTACATTAGATATATAAATACTAACAGCGTGCCAAATGAGGATTGTCATCAGCAACATATTTGGAACCTTAACTCATAATATAACTACCTCAGTGCTCATTTACACTTTATAAGGAACTAATGAAAAAATAACTTAAAATATTATTATAAAGATTTACATTTACATTACATTGCCATTATAATTAAGATTTTGTCACTATACAAAAAATAAACGCTTGTCTGTTCTGCAAGAAATTGTATTATGGAACTCTTTACGTAATACGTTTATAATCTAAGATCTTATTAGGAAGACCTCTATATCATTAAAGTTATTAATAATTATAATGTCGAATTGTAAACAATAAGTTGATAATTATTTCTTTAATTAAAAATAAAGAATGGCTTGAAATCTTGCTAAATTTCATGCAGGCAAAGTCGCGGGTAACAGCTAGTCGAAAATAAAATAGACTATATTACTTTTTATAATATCCGTTATCTGCTGGTGAAAGTCCCGTTAAAATCGGTTGAACAGTTTCAGAGATAGCACTGCGGGCAAAGCCACGGTTAACAGCTAGTATAAACTAAAATTGCTTGAATTACTTTTTATAAGGTCCACTATTTGCCAATGAAAGTCTCGTGAAGATCGGTCGAACCGTTTTGGAGATAGCACTGCAGGCGAAGCCACGGTTAAGAGCTAGCTAGTATAAACTAAAATTGCTTGAATTACTTTTTATAAAAATAGATATCTGCCAATGAAAGTGTCGTGAAGATCGGTCTAACCGTTTTGAAGATAGTACTGCGGGCGAAGCCACGGTTAACAGCTAGTTTAAATTGAAATAGATTAAATTACTTGTTATGATGTCTGCTATCTGCCAATGAAATTCCCGGCAAAATCGGTCCAGCCGTTTCGGAGATTAGCAGGAACTAACAGACAGACAGACAGACCGACAACAATTTTAAAAATTGCATTTTTGTTATGAGTTGCGTGTATACTTTCACACCCAATCAGTAAAAAAATGTTATTTTGATATTACATACAGACACTTCATTTTTATTATATGTATAGATAAGGACCAAGTGTCTAACAATTTAAACATACAAAGTTGATCGAACCGTATTCAGTAGTTTTTTAAGTGAAACGCGCACAACAACGGTTCATTATTTTAACATGTTTATATGGACGAACTCATATGATTGATTATAATATACAATTATTACTACTGACTTCTTTAATAACTCAGAAGTACCAACATATTATCGACTATCACCTTAGATTTGTAACCTTATTTAAAGTTAATTTTACATAATTATTAATCACTAAACATCAGGTGAACTGCGTTCCTATTGGCTATTTTGTAACATAAAAAAATGTTTTTGAAACGATTTTTATCTTTATATCACTAGATTCTCCTAAAAACTACCATTATGTGAACCGATGTCATTAAATCAAAAATAGTTCATCTAAGGTATAAGCGGTGAATATTGAAGCTATATTGAACGTGGATGCCACTGAATCCTTTCTGCAAAAAGTACGAATACTAACAAAGAAGAGGTATTACCTGAGTGTTAGAGTATGCGGACGTCGCCTAGATTCGAAACTTGCAACTAATCGGAGTTTTCAGGCAAAAAAAAAAACAATAAAAAGACTATTGTATGTTGATAGGGCTTTTTTAAATGCTTACCTGGTTAACAACCTACTTGAAACTAAATCTGCCATCAAAAATTTATAGGCGTGTATCGACAGTTGCATTTCAGAGTCGTTTGAGGCACTCTCTATCAGGAAGTTGTGTATATCTAATGAGTAGAATGGAATCTCAACTACTTTTTATGTGGAGAGATTGACAATGTGCATTTCTTGCTGATGAACCACGTTAAGAACAGCACTGGAAAACAATCGTCGATGAGCAGAATGAATGTTAGTTGTTAAAACATATGTATTTTTCACAGCATCTTGGTAGAACCCTGTTCTGATGAGGTCAAGATGTATGATCTAGGAGTAGTATCTCATTAGCGACTTCTGTGGTGTGAACCAAACGATAGGGAACAACGGGACTGCTATGTGCTTTCAACAAAGGTTTCTACAAATAAAATAAAAAAACATCTTATAAGTTACTATATTAGGGCCTTATTGGAATTAAGCGGTAGGTGAGAGGAAAAGAAATAAATTTAGAAAACTGCACATGTAAGAATTATTGAAACAATTTATGAAAATAAAAATAACAGGTGAAAGAAGTAGCGGAGTTAAGCGGAAAAGTATGAACCGTAACACGTGAGCGGACTAGTCACGTGTCTGAGATTGATTTGTTTCTGAAAGAGGCATAACAAGGGTATCTAATATTATTAAATTCGATTCTAATTTTGTTCGTTAATGCAACCTCTTTTATGCATCATTCAGCATCTCATGTCATTTTGAAATTAATATTTTTATTAATTCTATTCGACATTTAAAAAAACAACGAACTAACCGCATTCAACGATCTTGTACACATCGAATACATGCGTTGTTTATTCATTACTCTGATTTTATATTTTTATTTAACTTTTTGATTACGTTTGATACAAAGGAAGTATACATAAATAGTATTGAAAAGTTCAAAATATAATAAAAGCTGATATTTTTCTCATGATACTTCATGATATGTATTTATAAAAGTAGCAATTCTTATTATTTTTCGAATCAAATCTTTACTTGTTTGGTATTAAAAGTAATTAAAAAGTTAGAATGGTTTATATATAAAAAAAAACTTTAATGATTTTTTAAATTCGTACTTCTATAAATCGGTTTCATTTTTAATTTATCGTATGAATTATATGTTTATACCAGCAATATTAAAAGTTAAAATGTTAAATTACATTTAATGTTACTGGGGTTACATTAAAATGTTATTCGCCAATGAAATGAATAACACGTGAACAAATCTCCTGAAACAAATGCAATCGAAATAGTTAAAAGAGTCGTCTGGTTCGCTGCAACTATTCTGGAATCCGCCTCGCCGGCTGAGAACAGTTGGTTCCAGACAAATAGTTTTACGAGCAATCTTTATTGCAACGGGTTAATTTTGCTCAACTATGCACCCGTCGAGATGTTATATTAATTTTATTGTTGTAAATTTATTGAATGGCGGTGACTATTGTTTCATACTAATCAATACTTTTATGTTTATTTATACATAAATACGTTACAAACGTAACGTAAACATAACGTAAAATAAAAATCACGTTAATACTACTGACCATATCGGAATAGGACTAAGGACGGCATAGAAAATGGTCATTTGATGTGGATTTTTTCGTAGATGGTTTTAGGTCACTTATTTTTTTAATTCCAGTTTTTCATTATCTTTTTAATCATCCGTTGCTATTGGTAATCACCGAGAAAATATTAAGGTTTTTTAAAAATCTAAAAATAATGATGAAGGTAGGTTTAAATATTTAATTGTATATTTTTTTCAGAAATACATGTGACAAAAAAGTTCCAATAAATATATTAAAAAAAAAATTATAATAAATATTTGAAAAATGCCGAAATCGTTCATTTTTTATTCATAACTTTTTATCGTTATTTAAAAAATTTAAAATTCACTCAGAAATACTTTTTATTGGGTAGGTAAAAACTTTCAGTTAAGACGAAAGCGATTGAAAGTGGTCGTTTTGGAATACTCCTTATATTTGAATAGACATATTGTAGCGCTATATCATTACCACGTTTTACTATCTACGACATATAAACCTCTAATTAACTTTTTTGGCAAAACTCCAAATGATGGCGGCATTCACACGAGGCATTAAAATAAAAACGGTAATAAGTACCTATATTAAGTTATTCAAAAAGAAATGGATATAATAAAACAAGGTTTTATTACATATGGGCTAGAATAAAAAAATACGTTTTAAGTAATAATTCTTACAATGGGCTTTATTTTAACTAATTGTAGTTATTCATTTTGTAAAAGCAATTTTATTATTACTACTTAGCCCTTATGAAAAAGCGTAATGATATATAACACATATAAGGCTCTGGAAGGTGTCAGCGAAATTCTCAACATAATCTTTTCAGCCGTTTTAAAGATTAGCCCAGACAACCAACAAATGTTTAAATTCTACTTATATGTAAATCTATCTTACGACCTATTAGATTAGATTATATTATGACCTACGATCGCAAATTACTAAGCCTTGGGGAGAACTAGTTCTGAAGTGCAACTGATGGAATACATATACTGGTGCTTGTCAGAAGATTTTTTTCTTCAAAGTAATTAGACATAGAGTTTCCCTCTACCACGATGCTATGGTTTCCTCGTGATTTATCCTTCATAGATAGTTTTTTTTTTCTGTGCAGACTCTTTGTCGGCATCTTTTACTAATTTCTTTTGTTTAATCAACTGAAAAACTGTTTTGAATGTAGTGTAGCTTTAATTCAGTTAGCAAGACTTAGGTTATTATTATTTTACTTAACTATTATCATAGATAGCTTAGGTTCATTAAAAACTTCGATACGAGTCGATGTATTTATCTAGGGTTAACTATGGAATAATTAAGGTATGTGTAAAAATATGTAAATTTTTAATTTCACCTTTAATTTTTTTTATGTCAAAGCAGGTAAACGAAAAGGTGGATCACCTGATATTAAGTGATCATCAAGTAAGATACGAAATATTTGATTATTTTTCTCGCTCTGTCTCTTTCTATTCCTCCTCCACAGGAGCATTGAACGTTTAACACAACAGTGCTTTCATACCCCCTCCATGGTAGCGTTATACATTTAACCCAACCTTCTTGGAAGTCGCATTAAAAGTTTCACTTCAAAACGGCTCGCCTGGGGCAGTACCACCCTCTCACAGAAAACCGACGTGAAGTAACAGTGCTTGCATTGTTGCGTTTCGTTCGGTCAGTGAGAGCGCCGGAGGACCCACTCCCCTCCCCCTCCCTCTCCCCCTCCTCCCCCTCCCCAAACACAGGCTGGTAACGTACTTGTAACTCCCCTAGTCTTGCTAGTATCTACGGACTGTGGTGGTCACTTAACACCGGATGACACACCTGTTCGTTTGCCTCCTATGATATATATAAAAATAAAAGAAAGTCTTGTGTTACCACTAGGTTGTCGTCCTTTTAAAATCCAAATGGGGTGACAATGATAACATTTTTAAACCAGCAAAATCTATTGGTTGTTGGCAATGACTTCTCTACTCTATCACGATACGATATTTATGTATTTCCAAAACAATAATAAAAACGGCTAATTTGGGAAACGTTAAAACTTATATTCTTACGGCATGCCAAACCAACATTAGTTTGTAGCCAAACTGTTTCTGTTTACCAGTTTCATTAATAATGTTCATCAATCAAGCAGTTGGAAACGACGCCATAACGTGGATAAAATGGAAAAACTTTTGACGATATGCTGGTGATTTAGTTGTTGGCTGTACCGAAATGAAATGCCTGTACAATAAATAAACGAAGCCGTATTAATAGGTTTAACATTTATGTTACCCGCGACTTTGTCTGCATTATTTATATAGGAAAAATCCATAAAAAAATTCTTTATAAATACTTACTACATCGCTTGCCCCACTTTATAAATCACTGAATGCGTAGTGCTTTTAAAAATATTGTAGCTTCTTAATACTCTAATAACTATATATTTAATGAAGATATCGTAGTTATTTTACTTTTAAATAAAAACCAAGATATTTGTACACGATACATTACTTTTAATAGCTATCTTATAGCGCGTGATTAGAATTAGATTGTTTTTTCCTATTGTATTTGTAAACTCATTACAAAATAATTATGCTTATATATAAATGTCTTGCATGTCTGTCTGTGATCGTAATGATTGCACTGTAATTTTATGTTGTAATTACCAATATGTAATGTTATCTATACATAATCTTTATGTTGATGAGCTCAATATACCAAATAGAGTGTCTAAGAAGTAAAACTAAGAGAAAATATGGAAATCTCTGCCGTTTTTCAGTGATGTGGGCACAATAGTATACCTCTATCATTTAATGACATATAAGATAAGAAGATATCTGGTTTCTGAAGTTCATGGCTTAAACAAAAGTACATAGAGAAATTCCATTAAACTATAACAATGTTTTTCATTGGTTTTAAAATTGCTGTGAAACTTTGGATATAATAGTTGATTTAATTTGATAATACTATATATAACTACTTATTTTTTCGAACTGACTACGCTATTGCCCTGGCAAGGCCTTTACAGCTTCACCGGACTCCTATCAAACTACTGCTCGTGTTTGCCTTTATAAAGTACTAGCTTTTGCTCGTAGCCTCGCTCGAATATAACTCGGATATAATATTTTTTCTAGAAGGTCTAACAGGCAAACTTGCATTTATATTATCAGTAAACATTAGTAAGTTGTTGAAATATGACAAAAGAAGACAATAAAGAAAGGTCTACTCTCTACTCGTTGATGCTAAGGAAATGAATTCAATTTTTTTAACTTATATTCGTCATTCTATTACAGAAAATTGGTTGAGAAACAGAGAAGAAAAAGGTACTAAACTGAACTGTACGCCTATTTATATATAGATATGTCATTTGAAGTAGGTTCACGTGGGAGAAGACGTTGTCGTAAGATATGCAAGTAACATTTCGTTCAAATAGAGATCGTCACAGAATATGGACACACCTGTGTGTATATTTGTACTCTGGTATCGACTTGTCTTCGAAATGTGTACATAAATGTATCTGTGGGACGCACGAGGCTTTAATAGATTGCTGGAGGCTAGGAGGTATAACGATGTAAGAGTAAGTACCGACCAACTACGAAATGAAACTCGTTGATACTTTTTGTTATTTTCGTCTCCCGTAGTTTTTTTGATGCTACAGAAAACCCTTCCAGCTATTTCGTCGGTGGAATATATAGTTACATTCTATCATCTCCATTACAAAGCGTTGCGTTTTTTTTTATTTTTATCATGTAACTAATATATTAAACGAGAAGGTCTGTCTGTCTGCTTGTTATATTTTCATGATTAAAACACTAAACGGTTCTCGATGGACTCTGGCAAAGAGGTAACTTGAATCCTGGAAATGGACATAGGTTATTTTCATAATGAATACACTGTAAATCATGTTGACAGAGTCGTAGGAAAAGTTAGTATAACATAATTACACCATTTCGACTTATAAACCGTGGTGATGTGCTGGATATAAATATAACAAAGTACGTATATCCTCTATTCTTTCCTGTCTTCCTGGTAAGGTGTACCCAAAATTTCATAATGTTCGCTTTAGTTATTAAATCGTTAAAACGTAACAAACAAACCGTTAAAATGGACCGTTTATTTTGAAAGTGGTGTAAGTCCATTTTTGAGAAAAATGAGCTATCACGTAATTCATGCTTAATTTAATGTAAACTTTTTATATATAACTAGTCCATGTTTAATTTCTCAAAAAAATCCCATGTTTTGTACAACTTAAAATCGGTCGGTAAATGAAATTGCATAATCATTGATTATGAAAGTGGTGTAAGTCCAATTGACAGAGGTAGTTGAGGTAGGTGTTTTGTTATTTTTCATTTATTTTATACTAGCTGTGTCCCGCGGTTTCACCCGCGGACGATTTGCATTGTTTCCCCTCCGTGTTTCCCCTACTCGTAAGTTAAAAGATAGATATTAAAAAATTAGAGAAATGTATTAGAAAATGTACAGCGCATAACCTGTGAGAAGAAAATAAATTCGACAAGGCTGTATGACTCCGTATCTTTGACCGTATTTTGGCGAATTAAAAAAACAACAAAAACAACAGTAGCAAAATTATCAATTTATTACCTCTACGTCCTGGAAGACCGTTAAAATTTGAAAAAATCGCCCTGGAGCCCTTGTACCAAAATGCCAGACCTATTACGTACGAAAAATATAAAGACATGAAGCAGCTACTACCCTATATACCTCCGGTGCATCATGCATATTTTGAAACACTACCACATGCAGAGAATAAGTAAATTCTTGTAATCAGTATCTTGTAATGACAATGTAATTGCCGTCTAAAATAAAATTTTATGTGTTGTTATGCGTATTTGCAAACAAAATTATATTAAAATGAAGTATATTTTAAGCGATATTTGATTTTTCAAAATTGAAATTAAACGATTTTTACAATTGTCTAATTTTGAAAGTGGTGTAAGTCCATTTACAGCACATAAATATGTGTTATCGTAGTCTAATTAGCCAAAAACAAATTTATATAAACAAATTAAATGTTGATAAAACAATAGAAACAATGCCAGACCTCATATGATTTGCCTGTATTTTTAAATCAACAAATATAGTAACCTTTAATTTTCTCGAAACAAAAGAAAATGGACTTACACCACTTTCAAAATAAACGGTCCAAATAATAAAAAGGATTAGATTAATTCTAATATAACTTACCTACCTGTATATTGTGTAACTGTATCAAAAATCCATCACTGGCGTATCAAATTACCATATGTAAGCCTAACACAATAGCGTTGACAACTGATGCATGCCAAAGCCTTCCAAAGACCTGCCACGTATCTGACACCATCCCGGGATACGCATTCGACGAGGCTATTCAATAAACACGATGCAACACCGCACCACAATGCGCCATGTTTATCCAACACAGATAAGCCTCTCTCGAGATTGCACGAGTGTAATATTGTTGAATGGACTAGAAACATCTTCATTTGAAATCGTGAACAGTCCTCAAGAACATGAAAGCTATTGTTCTAGTGGACCTAACTTGAAATCTGTATCAACCTTATCCTTTGATTGAAGTATGTTAACATATGTACCACTGCTATAAAGCTATTGTTTTATGTTTGTTTCAACACGATATTTTTTAGAATATAGTCAGATTTGAATTTTGTTTTGCATTTGATAATTTATTTATTGAGAAAGTTTAGAGGCTACATAACATCTCGGTATGACACTTAAGAACAGAGTAATTAATATACAAAAACTAGAAAAGAAAGTACGCTAAGAGACATTTCATTAATTGTGTTGGTCAGCTGTGACAAGGACGTGAAAATTAAATGTTTAAAACCGCGGTAAATGGCGAGTCTATAGTTATATGTAATTAAACGTTGATCAACTGTTGAATGCAAGTTTACATTAAACTCATTAATGAATACTATTGCATTTGTTCATCATTTTCTAAATTTAAATAAACAATTGAACGTACTGTAAGAATGTTTGAATAGAGATATAACAAATTTAATAACTGTTGGTATGTATGGTACTGTGGAAAAGGGCTACCATTAAAAGATGTAATTTGAAACCATGTAACCTATAAGTGATATATTTTTAATTATGCTAATAATTTTGCGGATAATTCGATTAATTCTTATTAGAAATACTTTTGCAAACTTTTGTTTATTCAGACACAACTGTAACAAAATCGTTACTACACTAGACTATAGAAGGTTTTATGATCAACTTTATAAGAAAGCTTCTAATTTGTACAAGTGTACATTCTTTGGGATCCTTTTAACCAAGTTATATCGTCTGGGCTTAGTATTCTTACTAGTGGTAGTAGATTACATTCCATACAAGCGCATGGCCAACTGCCAGGACTCACAAATTCAGCTTAAAATAGCTTAGCTCTTATTTGTTTACCCAATTACTTTCGTAGTCTGTCCTTTACCATTTTCATGTTAGTATACTTTTTATTTAGTTTTTGATTAAATCCATCGACTGTATCTATCTATACTAATATTATGAAGCTGTAGTGTTTGTTTGGTTGAACGCGCTAATCTCAGATACTACCGTTCTGATTTGAGAAATTCTTTCAATGTTTCAATTAAGTAATTATATAGGCTAAATATCATCATATTAAGACCAATAGGAGCGGAACACCAATGAAGAATGTTTCAAAATCGTGGTGTTTTTTCCTATTCAGAGCTTCCGCATAACGCTAATAGCGTTAGACCAAACTAATAACTATACCGCGTGGACGAAGTCGCAGGCAGAAGCTAGTGTAATATAAATAGTCTAAGATAAATCAGTTTACTACCTTGTCTTCAGTGTTTCTCTAACGATTTTTTTTTATTTAATATCTATCGATGAACTTTAATATCTTCTACACATATAATAAGAATGTAAATCTAATGTGTCTGTACTTTTTTGATTTTCGTGAAAAAAATTGTTGCAGGTGTCTAGGAATAAGGAATAGAATACATTTCAATCATTTTTGAAAATGTCTGTCTGTCTGTTTGTATGAACACGCATTATTGCTAAAGTACACGGTTCGTAATAAAACCTGAGATTATAGAGCATATCTTCGGGAGTAACTTAGTCTTTGTTTTATTAAAATCGGTACACTCTATCAAGAGTTATTGTAATTTGAATAAATGCTCGAGGTAAGTACGAGAGAAGAGTAGTAATCTATACTAATATTATTAAGCTTATTTGTTTGGTTGAACCCGCTAATTTTAGGAACTACCGGTCCGATTTGAAAAATTCTTTCATTGTTTGATAAGTCATTTATCGAGAAAGGCTATAGGCTATATATCACATTAACACCAATAGGAGCGGAACACCAATGAAGAATGTTTCAAAATCGTTTTTTTTTCATTTTGATACCTTTCGCTGCGTGTTCGCGTTAGCCCAAAGCGGAACACCAATGAAGAATGTTTCAAAATGGTTTTTTTTTCCTTTTGAGAGCTTCCGCTGCGTGTTCGCGTTAGCCCAAAGTAACTATTTCACACGGACGAAGTCGCGGGCAGAAACTAGTTATTAATAAAGAGAATTATTTTTTGTTATGCCATCGATGAATCTCTAAGCCCTTATTATAAGTGAATTAGTCATACTTCACACTCCTTACATCTACAATCTATAATATTCATACAACACTCAATATAGATAATAATATCTATATACTATACGTGAAGTAAAGGTTTGTACTTTTTATTATGGTTGCACTTCGACAACTGGACAACCATTAGCTTATATAAATACACATATATAGATATAAACGGTAGGAAATATTTGTCATTAGTTTACTATTTTATATAATAGTCTTATTGCACTGTGTTAGTGAGACGTACCACTGAGCTGAAGGTTACGGGTTCGAATACTGCGCATGATTATCTTTTGTATGTTGAGCATAATCGTCAGTTCTGTACTTATATATATGTATGATTATATGAAGTCCACGAAACTGAGTTCGATGTTCAAAAATTGACACGAATCCTACTAAATATGAACATAATATGTACAAAACAAAATAAGCGTTTCATATCTTTAAAACAAAGAAAAAATTAAATATGTCAATCTTTTGAACTGAAAACCTCATAAGGTGCGTTGATCGGCATTTTTGGCAGGAGGTAAATTTATAATTTAGCGCCATGACATACTGGTAAGCGTGACCGGCCGTATTGCGTTTGCGCGGCTTACGTCAGACTAGCGATGCGTACTATAGGGGTCTGTGTACATGTAATATTGATATTTTGCAGCTCATCGTACGTTTGATTGATTAATAGACTTTATAAAAATGTACATAATTATTGCTCCGAGTGCCAATAGATATGAAAACCACACTAATGTTAATAAATTCAATAAACAATTTCTAAAATTTGAATATTGTCATTCACACTATAATTCACTTTAAAATTTAAAAGAGGGTACAGGTATTTCATTGTTTTAAGTTTTTACTTCTGTCTGCAATCCTTATCACTGCCTCGACTTTTTTTTTCATCTAGTTGAGGCCAAAGAAACACAATAGAATATATCATATTTATCACGTAAACTATTAAAAAAGAAAGCATGCTATACACAGGGTAATGTTGACCTATATTAGTTCTAGCTAATGGTAAATTAAAAGTTTGCCGATTTGAGTTATTTCGTAAGCATGGCATTTAGGCTTAATTATTTCTCGTATTAGAACGAAATCTAATAAATATTTCTCCTTGTTTTAGGTACAAGCTTGTGTATTCGGGTCAGGTAGCGTTTAAATTCAACGTTGTGATTGGATTTAATATAAAACAAGATCGGATAAAGGTAAGCTCGGCGTCGTTAACGTAAACAAAAGATTCCCAACGAAAAGACGCGGATAACCTTGGGAAGAAATAAAACGGAATTTTATAAATCTGTACACCTTTTTAATGTTTGGAAAATAATCTCGAAATTTCTTTTTTCACTTATTTTACTTAAATTTCAAAGGTAACAGTGTAAATCCATTATAGACTAAAAATTCCAGTGTGATATCTATGTAAAATTTACGAATTTTCGCTTAATCTTTATAATACACAAGGATAAGAAAATATTCAGTTAATAAACTTAAATATTTACAAAAACAGAGTTTCCACATATAAATATAACCTCAGATTTTATATATAACACTGTATAACTGTAGATGAGGGCACAGCTGATGCTCCCTGCCACTACGCGTGCTCATTGGTCAAATCGAATAGCGCGCGCTTCCCCTCTTCCTGTAACAAATTTCCGTCCCATTTCAAAAATCTCTCCCACAGAAAATATCTAGCAACCGAGTGGAAAGATGTTACATATAAAAAACTACACATAAACAGGGTTTAAGTGGGATTATTAACACATTAGAATATAAAGATTCACAACAAATTTAGTTCACTACATTCGTCGTCAAACTTTTTGGTCGCTCTAATTATAGTCTTACGTGTGCAGTCAACAGTTATACAAAACAAAGTTTTATATAGTACTAGCGGACCGGGCGGACGTTGTCCTGCCTTGAAAACAAAAAAAATCCTAAAAGTCGATCGCAGCGCCACCTGCCGGGTCCAATTGTGAATCTAAACCATTCTCGAATCTCCACGAACACACACAAAAAATTTCATCAAAATCGGTCCAGTCGTTTAGGAGGAGTTCAGTCACATACACACGCACACAAGAAATATATATATTAAGACTAGCGGACCGGGCGGACGTTGTCCTGCCTTGAAAACAAAAAAAATCCTAAAAGTCGATCGCAGCGCCACCTGCCGGGTCCAATTATGAATCTAAACCATTCTCGAATCTCCACGAACACACACAAAAAATTTCATCAAAATCGGTCCAGTCGTTTAGGAGGAGTTCAGTCACATACACACGCACACAAGAAATATATATATTAAGATTATTATATTATTATAGCATTCCAAAATTAGCTTTTATTTAATTATAATACAAATAACATATGTTTGGCAATCTCTACGAATACAGAAACAAGAAATTAATATGTAGATTACACAACTAAATTTACTAATATAACTTGTAAATACATAAATCAAAATACAAAATAATCAGACCAGAAACTCAATACAGATGAAATCGAATGCAGAGCTATTCAACCACAGCTAGTCTATCTGTTAAGTTATTCATTTGCAAATATGCTGAAACAAAGGCAAAGCGTCGCTTAGTACCTATGTAGTTACGTGTTCTCGAGATATTTATTAGGGTAAGAGAACAAACGTTGTAGTTATAATTATGTTCATTGTCTTTGAGAAATCGTGAAAGTATCATAATTTAATTATAACTAATCATCCAGAGGAGTTAGTTTTAAATGTGACAATTATTTTATCTCATCAGCAAAGGAAAAAGTTACAATGAATTTTACGGATGAACGGACTTTCATGCGGTTTTCACTAGAAGATAAAATGATTTATGAGGAAGGTTTTGGTATATCATTTAAAATAATAAGAAGAAGAACTGAAAACCTATAACGTTTTATCACATTATTAAGTTACAAATATATATTGTAACTAGCTTCTTCCTGCGACTTCATCCGCGTGAAATAGTCACTTTGAGCTAACGCCAACTTTAACTCGCGACGTCGTTTACGTAGAAGGTGAAAATATTTTTAAGTAATACGTACGTTAACCCCGATTTTGAAACATTCTTCATTGGTGGCCCGCTCCTATTGGCCTTAGCGTGACGATATATAGCCTATAATTTTCCTCGATAAATGAGCTATGTGACACTGAAATATGTTTTCAAATCGAACCAGTAGCGCGTACAAGCAAACAAACTCTTATCGTCTATTCTTATTAAAAAAAATGATTCATGAATCGATTGTATTATTTTTTCATTTTACTTTTTTAATTTAAAACATCGAATACGATACGATATATATTTGAGTTAATTATCTAACAGTTATTCGGCAAGAATAAGTTACATATTGTCTGTAAACAGATACATAATAATAGTTATACGTAAGAACTATCGATCCAGTCCATCTTCTACATTATTCATCCGTCCTTATATGTTCAGGGAGAGTCGCTGTGAGACAAAGTGTCGTCTTGCACACTCCTCTCCTTAAGACCTTCATTAGGACTGAAGAGCGCTTTGCTTGTGACGCGCCCTCTTTGTCCTGATGCGAAAAGTTTGTAAGCTATCGTGTTTGATTTTTTATACAACACTAGACTCACATGTCTATTAACTATATTTATTGCTTTCGTGTATTCAGTTTGGTTAAGTTTTTTTTTAATTATTCAAATTCGATGCTAATCATTACATAGTATAAAATAAAGTCCCCTAACGCGTCTGTCTGTCTGTCTGTTCGCGATAAACTCAAAAACTACTGAACGGATTTTCATGCGGTTTTCACCAGTGGGTAAAGCGATTCACGAAGAACGTTTTGGTATATAATTTGTCAAGGATATATTTTTAATCAAAGCGGGACAACGTCTGCCGGGCCCGCTAGTCTACACATATAATAAGAATGTAAATCTAACGTGTGTGGTACATTTTAGATTTTTGTAAAAGAAATTGTTGCAGCTGTCTACGAATAAGTAATAACATACATTTAAATCATTTTAGCAATGTCTGTCTGTCTGTTTGTTTGAACACGCATCACGTCTAAAGTACTGCGTTAATGATAAACTTTTTCAAGAAAATCATACAGCATATCTTTAAGTTAAATCTAGTTTACATTAAATAGTAACATTTAGGTTTTGTTTCATTAAAATCGGTTCGGTCTATCAAAAGTTATTGTAATTTTATTGACGACGCGACTTAAGTACGAGAGAAAGGTAGATAGTAATTAAACTAATACATTGAGATGACTTTATTAGGCATTGTTTTGTACATCGCGTTCCACGCGGACGAAATCGCGGGCACAACTAGTATTATATATGTCTATAGTGGCATTTAGATGGTTCTAGAACTTCAATGTTATAATAATGAAATTAAATTGCTCATTTACATCTGTGTTCGAGTAATAATAATAATAATACTATGCAATTTACGAAAGCTATGAATAATAAATTGTATATAATAGTTTTGTATTCTATTTACTTTGTTGTATAAATATTATTACAAAAAAATATACGCTTTAAATAGACTTATGATATTACGCAATAATTAATTAAATAATCTATTCTGTTAGTTCGGTAATAATAGATGACTTCTGTAACTACGTTCATGTGACATAATTTAACACTACTACTTGACCCCTAAAGACAAGCATAATAATGTGTAGCCTGTATTATTCCTCGAATCTAATCCCATATTCATCTGAATGCCACATTACATTACCAGTTTTCAAGTGATGAGTGGTCATTCACTAATAACTTACTATTTTATTCAATAAAAAATTAGATTAATTTCATCCAGTAAGAAGAAACTCCAAGATTGTTATCACTCCATTTTTTCATGTCGTGAACAAACCCAGTATGTATATATTCTGACTCCCCGCAGCCACTTATTACCATATCCTTGAAATATATCATAGCGTTCCGAATATTTTATGCTGTCGGTATCAAACAGCCGTTTTGTGGTAATGTCCTCATTTGATGTATAGCAGTCAGAAACAGTCGGGGTCTAAATATCTTGCTATTATGTATATTGTGGCCACATTAAGATGTAACGCTACAGAAGGGCGGCTCTTAGTGTTTTTTCTTTGCGTAACCACGACACAGATTGCTTCGTCGCGAAACATAACGCTTTACTGACCAAGAAACTTATTACAATTATGAGCGTTCATTTATTTCAATGGTATCGAAACGCAGGAAGTACACTTTTACAAGAAGATTTTGTTAGCTATACAGTAAAGGAGGCTACATTTATTTTTCTGCAAAACTAGTCTATATAGCTTGTGCTTTATATGCAAACTAGCTGATTTCCGCCCGCTTTGTTGGATAATAAGTGACAAAATATCTATGGAATTGAAAAAGATAAGTAGCCTAGAACCATCGATGACAATTTTTTTTTAAACATTTTAGGTGGTAGAGCCATGCTGAATCTATTACCGGTTACAGCATGAATGGATCGGCTCGCCCGGTGTAGTACTACCCTCTCATAGAAAACCGACGTGAAGTGCTTGCATTGTTACGTTTCGTTCGGTCAGTGAGAGCGCTGGAGGTCCACCTCCCATTCGCCTCCCCAAAACACATGCTGGCAACGCACTTGCGACTCCCCTGGTGTTGCTAGTGTCTATGGACGGTGGTGATTGCTTAATATCAGGTGACCCATATGTTCGTTTGCCTCCTATGATATAAAAAAATACTTCACCAAATGGTCATAATCCTATGTCGATATATTCAATAGCTTTAACATAATTGAGCCTCAAAATAACTGTATTTACAGTACAAATACAAATAGATAAAGTACAAATAGATTAAAATGATAACAAATAACATATAACTGTTCCACTGGTTTTTAATCTAAACGAGGTAATATTATAGGTTATTTATACAAAGAAAAAAATTACGAACAAAAATAATAAGAACTGGTATATAAGTAACCATGAAAAACCCAAAGGAAAGAGTGCAAATAATTTTGTATGAATTACAAATGAATTTTCTAGAGTCGTTCAAAAAACTCGTACAGCGAAATCTCCTGCCGTGGCTACTTCGTTAAATAATATAAGGAACTGCGGAGGTTCGCGAATTGCGGGAACAGACTCGTACAAGAGCCACCGGAGCCGCTTGAATTTGCAATTTCAAGGCGTTCGTTCTCTTACAATTTGCTTATACCGAGCTCCGCGTTGGGCGCCATTTCATGTAATTCGGTCCACAGCCCCACTAAAGTTAAGTAATCGCACACCGTAGCGGAGTTCAGACTGCCAGCCTTACATGAGTTTCTTATTTTTTGGCATGGTTTCAAATTAAAAGCTATAGAGAGTTATTTTTTCAATCTCCTGTTGACACCACAAAGAATTTTACATAAGTAGTTGCCTATTTATATATACAAAATGCATTTAAATAATAAATGATTAATTTCTTCAAACTATACATTTCAAAACTAATATGCATATATATGAGATATTTAAATTTCACTTCGTAATGTTTGACCATAAAAAAGGTCAATAGCTGAACAAACCAATAAAATAAAGAATACTTTATATATATCTCGCAGACTTCAATATAAAATATTTTTTCACGAACTTGCAATTACATACTTTTTTTATGAATTGTAAGTGACAAGTGACATGCTCTGATTAAAATTGGTTGTATGTTTGTTTGTGTTTAAGTATCTAAATCTAGATACATTAAAATCATCGATTGATTAAACAGAAACCCAAAAATCAAAAAGGGACATAGAAAATAGACTTACAAGAGTAAAATGAATTTACAATATAAATTTTATGTACAGTATTAAATTCTGATTTGTTCCTTATCTAAACTAAAACTAATCATATCCAAATAGGATAGGAAACTAAATCCATGTTCAATATTTTATGAGCAATAACAGTAACTAAATCGAGATTCTCGGTGGAGGTCGACCCTTCCCTTTAATTTTCTCTCCAATAATGAACGAGCGTTGACCTGCCTTCGCAGGCTGCACAAAATTTCATTTTAATACCTACGGGGCTGTCCACTATCCGACTAACGAAGTGGCCTAACAAAACATAGCGGCCTGCTACCGAGGAGATTAAAACTCGCTTACAACGTGTTTGTTCATGGTTAACGATTTTGATATCTTCTAGCTAGCATACGGGTAACAAGTCCTTCTAAAAGCAATTGTCTTAATAGTACAATTACGGTAATTTCACTTTATGCAGATTCATTAAGATAAAGACTGCGACCATTCGGAAGTTAGCCCATTACTAACGAAATCATAATGGAACATCCAACATTCTTCAACGTCTACAATTGGAGTAAAATTCGCTGCAATTTCACGAATTGTCGTCGGCGGTTATTATTCGGCGAGTAAGCGGGAATTTGTCTCTCCAGGACATTGCTGGTTTTGTCCTGGAGTTTTGCGTAAATTCGCATGGTTCGCTGGTTCCTTTCAAAAGTCGCGGTTGGTTTTACGCTTTCGGTAGTATTGTTCGTGGCCTTTTGGCTTTGAATTTCAACTATCAGAATACAGAAATATGGCTGGGGTAAATAATATTTTGCGACGTAGTTTGCACTTGAGCAATTATTGTGCATTTTTGTAAGAGTTCATTTTACAGAAGCTTTGTTAACTACAGTATAATAGGAAGATCATTTTTAAGTTAAGCAGTATCCACGTTAATAGCTTAAGCTTCAAGCAAGTTACAGTTTATTCTAAAAGTGTGTAAAAAATGATAATATACATATATATAATATAATACGAGAATGTTTGTGAAGGTGGATAGATGTTTGTTACTCTCTCAGGAAGAAACGATTAAATGGATTTTGATGAATACAGCTTACACGTCAAAATAACATATGGATTAAAAAACAAATCGAATGCTATTAGAGATAATCGAAAATGAAAATAAATTGTAGTGAAAGAGTACGACAACGCTGCAACTTACCAAATCGAGAATACTTGGTCCAAAGCCTCATATAAAGTTCAGGATAATTTGCTCAAATTCAACCCCAATAAAACATAGTTTGTGCGATTCAAAATTTTTTGGTCACGCCCCTTACCATCTCAAAACATATTGGCATTCTCGGCTTTAACATATTAGTAACGTTCCATTCCGAAATCTCTTAGAAGATAAGGTCAAGTTGGTGTCCAAAAAGTTCAGTGTATATAAATTAAATTGGTACTTTATCCCAGGACAAAGATCGCAGTTGTAGAAATGACAAGTCTGATCCTATATGGATGTAAAATCTTAGTGGGAGCAGTCGCCTAACAACTTGGATTATTTGGCTTGGTTCAAAGATGACTTGTGATAACCATTAAGATTGACTTCCAAGAAATTGTTCGTTATAATGCCTACAACCTCTTTCCACCATCGGATTGCTCGATATCCGCAGCAAGCTTATTCTTCTTGAAACCTACATTATGTCACGTGAAGTGGAAGAAGCAATGAGTTCCTTAATGGGATCTACCCAAGTAGCTACAGTTTGAGGTCTTTTCAGGAAAAGACGTTGGCCGCATTGGCTCTTTGCTATCAGGCGGATCGCCGATTATTATATATAACAAGCTTCTATTATATATGAAAATAAGAAATCCCTTAATTCTCCAATGGAAGACAGTACTTCTGAAATTCACAAAACAGTCACTAATACTCTCTATAACAGAGGAGCGTCCGTTCTTAAAAGGGAAAATCTTTACGTAAACAAACATTCGTGTATTGAATTCGTTCGGTCTTTTATCTAGTAATTATTCTATCCGCGTGCTTGACAACAAAGGAAAGGTTATTACGGCTCACAAATGAGATACATTTTGGTAATAGTCTCTATAGTAATATGTTTATAATTGAAACGCTCCCTGTGATATAATGAATTATTTGAGCATGAGAAAAACACGGTGTACTTAATTAATTCATGTTATTATCAGATTTCAGAACCACTCGCATCGTTTGGTTAGATCAAATTATGTTATCTATACTAATATTATAAAGAGGTAAATTTGAGTTTGTGACGTTGTAGGGGGTAATCTCAGAAACTACTGGTCCGCTTTGAAAAAATCTTTCAGTGCTATATAGCTCATTTGTTGAGGAAGGTTTATAGGCTATATATTATCACGTTAAGAACTATAGGAGCAGAACACTAATGAAGAATGTTTCAAAAACGGGTTTTTTTTCCTCTTGAGAGCTTCCGCTGCGTGTTAGCTTTAGCCCAAAATAGGTATTCCACGCGAACGAAGCCGCGGGCAGAGGCTAGTTATTTATATGTATCTATAGCAATCTCCGACGACTTAATTCGAATTAATCTATACTAATACACATTACAATATATACATTTTTTTAAATTGTTTCTTCGTACTCGCTAATCTCTGGAATAACAGGTTGTATTAGATAGAAACCTATATCTTATAGCTTAATTATTATGGAAGCTATTTAACATTATACTATAACGATTAGTGTAGAATAATTATCATACATAATGTAGATCATAACAGAAGCTGAGAGAGAGCGAAGTAATAGTATGAATGGGCCGTGTAATCGGGCGCGGGATTTCAGGGACAGAGAACGGGAAAGATTACTAGAAAAAGAAAGAAGAAGTAGGTATCTATTAATGAAAGAATTTTAACAATCGCATCAGAAGTCCCAGAGATGACTTCTTACAGACACATAAACCATATCTGCATATGAGAATTATATTGCTCCAAAATCGAAAGCTTTACATTGTATCGATAAATCTTTTCTTTACAAAGTTGATATAGATAAAATCACAGAAGTTTAGTTTGTTTTCGTTGAATCACAATCTCATCTGATTAAGGCGTGAAAGCGTAACAAACAAACAAACTCACTTTCTCATTTATAATGTTAGTTAGGATATAAAAAAACCTTGTGAATTGCACAATTATAAACCGTCATGTTTTGTATTTACCCCAATGGTTTAGTACTTAATTTGTCGTTACAAAAATATATTCTTTATTCAATAACAATTTCATTAAAATCTACATATTCTCTTATTCGTTTTTTATATCCTTACGAAGCTTTCATATCACCTCCGGATACGTTTATTAAGGTCGTTGCGAAACGAAAACCTTTTTTAGTTAAGTTAATAAACTCATTGCTTCTGGAAAATTTAAAGACGAGATTTTCCTTAACCGTCACAGCCTTTATTAAGTTCATTATGAGAATCGTGCGAAGGAATTGAAAGTATTGAAATTGGCTCCATTAAAAACTTCAGTGTTTTTCTTTTTCCATTGACAAAAAAAAAAAAAGAAATTAAGAGCGTATTAAGCGAAGGAAGCTCAAACGCCGTTCGTATCGAAATCTTGGATTCTGGAACGCGGACGCAATTAATTTTGTATTAATGTCAAGCGTCATCTGGAACCGGTTCCTTCATTCTTTATCTAGGACCAATAAAAGATAATTTATAGAAGTGAAAATTTATCTTATATCAGTTGAAAATTCTGGACTGATCGGTTGAAATCTTATCTTTTACTGACTGACACGGTCACGCGTTGCCGTGGCTCAGTTATTACTTGTTGTGTTTCATAGTAAATATATTAACAGAACACGTGCATCATAAAATAAACTGGACTTGAAGCAGAAATTCAAAATAAAATGTGGTACCATCTATAACATATCTATAATAGTCGGTACTACAGTTTTCTGTCAACAAAATAATTTAAAACGCCGTTTGTTCGAGACTGATGAAACTTACAATATATTAGATTAATCAACATTGACAATCATTTAAGGTGGTAGGTGGTAGAGTTACGCTGAAGCTATTACTGGTTTCAGCATGAATGGGTCGGCTCGCCCGGGGTACTACCACCTTCTCACAGAACACCGACGTGAAGTAACAGTGCTTGCATTATTGCGTTTAGTTCGGTCACTGAGAGCGCCGGAGGCCCACCTTCCCTCTTCTTCCCTCTACCCTTACTCCCCTCTCCCTCAATACAGGTTGGCAACACACTTGCGACTCTCCTGGTGTTATAAGTGTCTATGGACGGTGGTGATCACTTAACATCAGGTGACCTACCTGTCCGTTTACCTCCTATGATATAAAAAATAATAATAATTTGTTATTAAATAATAAAGCCATTAATATAAATTATCCTATCTCTCAAGTTGGACCAAATTATACATAAATGCCAACGTTCGTGAACATCGGTTGAGTAGTTTCGGAGTTAATCATCGACAAACATTATGACACTGGATTTTTATATATATACAGGTAAATATTAAATAGGCAATGGTAAAACACTTATGAACATCTGCTTTCTCTGTTTCTCAAGCGTTTATCTGTATTCATTTTTGTTTAATAGATATCGATGAGCTTTGTTTAGTGTTATCAAAAAATTAATGAAAATAGTTGTTTTATTTCCTTTAATATTGAAACGAAAAATAAATGAATTATAGTCGAATGTTGATCACTAGGCGAGCACTGATATAATCAAAATGATTAAGCTCTGCCGTTGTGCGCAAATCACGCAAAAATTACTTGATAGATTTCAACCAAATTCCTTAAGTTTTAGACAAAACTCCAAACCTTTAAAACTTTCCAAATTTTAAACAAACTTATTTATTTAAACAAAATTATCACGATATCTTCATCGCAAACAAAATTCTCTGCCACGTCTGTCTGTCTGTTCGCGATAAACTCAGAAACTACTGAACAGATTTCCATGCTACTTGCAACAGTAGATACAGTGATTCCTGGGGAAAGTTTAGGTGGATAACTTGTCAAGGTTTTTTATTATTAGTGCGTTTTGTAAGGGGTTTTTAATTATAATAATTTTAATATCAAAATATACTTTATTCAATTTAGGCTCTGAGAAGGCGCTTATGAACGTCAAAGCTAACACTGGTTCGGAAAACAACCAACTCATCGAGAAGAACCGGCAAGAAACTCGATCTGGTTTATCTTTTCATGTTATATATTTTTACAAAACCTAAAAAGTTACATTCGTTTTTAGTGGATGCACAGAGAGGGGCGTCTTTTCCAGACGTCACAATCGTTCACATATTGCTCACACTCCATATATCGCTCCACCCGATAATAGTATTTAGACATTAAAACCCGATTGACATCGTTCTTGAACACACTATCCGGCAAATCGGTAATGTAGTTTAGGACTTTGTCATAAAACCTAACACTACTGAACACCAACTGAACTGTTTTTGGTCTCAGTGTGGCTGAAGCATGGAATAACCGATTTATTGCTGTGTTTAAATTATGTCGGTCTTTTACTAGATCCAGCATATCTAAGTTTTTGAGGACATACGTTAAATTATCAATTTAGATAAACATAGCAATATCAAAGAAGTAACAAACCCTGTATTTTATATAAATAAATTATAAATATATAATTACCTTTCCTCAAATCTTCATTTATTTATCGGCCCTTATTTTATACAAAAATACGCGTCCAAAGGTGCGTACGTAGGTCGAATACGGTTTTCGATTCTTTACGCATAAACTTTAAAGATCCAGGTACGGATTTTCAATAATTTGCTCCTCACGTTATCGACGAGGTCGATCTCCTCATTTCCCTTCGGTATAATTCGATTAAACTGGATATATTAAAGGTATAATTTTATTTCATAATTATATGTTCGGCCTCAATAATTTTAAATATAGGAAGGTACACGAATGATATATTATCTCTGAAGAGACCTTAATATTCTCTATATTTATGTTTCTTATAGGGATGTGTGTAAATGGAGAGTACTTACACGTTATATTTATCCTAGAGTTGGTGAAAATACATCAATTCGATTTTATTTTAATACAAAGTAATACATCTATTTTTAAATATAAAATAGGTAGAGACCAAACAGTTAACTTTTGTGAGTGGTAAAGCCACGCTGAAGCTATTACTGGTTTCAGCATGAGTGGATCGATTCGCCCGGGGTACTACCACCCGACCCACAGAAACACCCAGGTGAAGTTACAGTGCTTGCATTGTTGCATGTCGTTCGGTCAGTGAGAGCGCCGGATACGCACCTCCCTTCCCCCTTTCCCCCACTTCTCCCTCCCCCAAGCATAAGCTGGCAGCGCACTTGCGACTCCCCTGGTGTTGCATGTGCCAATGGACGGTGGTGATCACTTAACATCAGGTGACCCACCTGTTCGTTTGCCTCCTGTGATATAGATATTAAAAAAAAAGTTAACTACATCTTTCTTTTCCGCTTCTCGGCCGATTTTACGTACTTTTTTTTGTTTTCGTAGATATTAACGAGTCTTAGTATTATCAACAAAAAAAATTGGAAATTCCCCATACTTCACGATCTACAATACTTGTAAATACAAATAATAATACCGATATATTAATAGTTAATGAGGAATTTCTGCTTGTTTAAGAATTTGTATACCTATTATATTATATTGATCTTATAACGACATAAAGATCTACCAGATACCTAAATAACATCCCAAGAATAGTCAAGTTATTATACAAGGAAAAATGGTTTTCACATCTGGTCATAACCAGTAATGTATTTATAATTAAATGGTGTGTTTAAAATATCTCATATTATAAGCAGAAAGAGATGATAAGTTAGATGTTAACGTTTTCCGACATCGCGTCAATTGAAGTATGAAGTATGTGAATTAGTCGGGGTTTTCGATGAAGAAAAACATCGGGAGCAGGGAGCACGATTGCAGGGTGGTAGGGTTTTTTCAAAGCCCGCCTGACTAGCTTGAATGTGTTCGGGCAATTTCATCTGACAGCTAGTACTCTATAAAGTATACGAAAATGTAAGTACATTATTTTTTATATCATACGAGGCAAACGAACAGGTGGGTCACATGATGTTAAGTGCAATGTGCAACACCAGAGGAGTCGCAAGTGCGTTGCCAGCCTATTTTTGGGAGGAGGGAGGAGGGGAGAGAGGGGAGGGGGTAACGGGGAAGGGAAGGGTGCCTCCGGCGCTCTCACTGACCGAACGAAACGCAACAATGCAAACACTGTTACTTCACGTCGGTTTTCTGTGAGAGGGTGGTACTACCCCGAGTGAGCCGACCCATTCATGCTGAAACCAGTAATAGCTTCAGCGTGGCTCTACCACCTACATAAACATGTGTATAAATGTATATTTGTGTGTCAATTTACGTATGTATAAAGTTTACATATATAATTTAAATTCTGCAAATAAAGATTTATGTTTTTATGACTTCATATTCACCAACATGAACTGAAATAGCAGAAAATGGTATTGGTAGGTGGTAGAGCCACGCTGAAACTATTACTGGTTTCAGCATAAATGGGTCGGCTCGCCCGGGGTAGTACCACCCTCTCACAGAAAACCGACGTGAAGTAACAGTGCTTGCATTGTTGCGTTTCGTTCGGTCAGTGAGAGCGCCGGAGACCCCCCTCCCCTCCTCTTCCACTTTCCTCTTCCCTTCCTCCCCCCCTCCCTACACAGGCTGGCAACGCACTTGCGACTCCCCTGGTGTTGCAAGTGTCTATGGACGGTGGTGATCACTTACATCAGGTGACCCACCTGTTCGTTTGCCTCCTATGATATAAAAAAAAAAAAATGATATATAATAAACTTTGACATATCTTGTTTTATAGATATTTATGTCTAAATATTTTTTTTGTTATATAAGGCTTGTAACAAAACTACTTTATTTTAGTATGCAAATGATTATATAATTATATATACAATATATTGTATATCCATGAAACTAATAACTTTAAAATCGGTCTGTAATAATTCAAACTTAATTCCCATTTAATAACGTTGTAAATCGTAAAACAAAACACGAAACTTCTCTCAAATTATTGTTTAATCCGAGCAATTATATGTGAAATTATTTGACCCATACGACCCTTATGTTTAGTAAATGATCTTTAAATCTTCTAGTTGACTGCTCTGAAGCTAATTACACTATTTCGCAATGTTACCACGCCTCCTTTGAAATATTATCTGAGAATGTCACAAGTTTGTGATATATAGGCGGTCGCTGAGGCCCCGAGATTACTTTGTGTTGAAATTTGGTAAGCCGACCTCACAAATGTCCTGGTAGTGTTGATGATTACCATATGCCGACGGGTTGAATATATATGTCGCATTATACCCTGGTCACAAGTAAAACAGTATGGTGGAAACATGGCCGAATGATTGTTTTAATATGGTTCTTATAGTGAACGTAATATTTTGTTTGAAAAATGCTTAGTACCTGAGCATAAAACATTGATGAAGGAATGGTTTTAATATTTATTAAGGCACTTTATTTATAAAAATCCTTTTAGTTTGTAAAATCTTTAGCTTTTTCTTACACTAATTAGAGTATTAATTGCCAGTGAACCATCGAGGAGTTTCTTTGCGAATTGGAAATTAATTAGATACCTTATAATTAAGTGTTTATGAAGTGACCAATCTGTAGTAGGTAGTTTTTCGAGCCCATTTAAGCGAAAGAATGAATTATGATATCACCGTGTGTATTGTGACATTTTTTCTTATAATAAAACGACTATCCCGACAGAGGGACGGTAATAGTTTTAAAGTGTATAGATATATTTATGTGCTTTATTTAGAGGCTGTGTAAATCTGTGAGTAAAAAAAATAGAGGACAGTAAAAAATACTTTGGTAGCTTTTTTTTCGAACTGACTACGCTATTGACCTAGCAAGGTCTTAACAGCTTCACCGGACTACATTTTGGTGGCCCCTCTTTCTTTTTCATTAACGGTTGGCGAGGCTCTGGTCAGGGTACAGGCTACATAATCGACACTCTGAAGCCGCGGAGTCCGTGTGTGAAAGCCTTCTTGAGGAGTTAAGAGTCGGTCCAGGGCCTCGGTTAGCCTAAAAATATTACCATACCACATGTCAATGCGGTCTGTTTTCTGAAAACCTTTATATCAGCGAGTTGATGGACATTTCTTACTATTAATATTATAACGATTTAGGTATCGCATTTGAGAGTATTATGCATTATTAAGGATAAAAGTTTTGAGTACGATGGTGGATGGATATAGGAGTAGAGAAGGACCGAAAAAGGTATGGATGGATTGTGTGAAAAATGATATCTATGTAAAATGTGTGAATACTGGGATGACATGTGATAAGCGAGTGTGGAGAAGGAAAACTTGTTGTGCCGACCCTACATAGTTGGGATAAGGGTACGAAGATGATGATGCAATATTAGAGATAAAAATAAGTTTCAGGGTTCTGTAGGCGGTTTTCTTTTCTTCCGATAGATGTAAATAATATAAATATATTTTAATTGTAACTCGTTACAATTAAAAAATAAACAGAATATGAAGAGTTTACACTTGTTCGAGCTTAGCATTGACGAATTTTTTTACAAGACGCTGCTCCATTCAAATACAGTGAGTGTGCAAATGTAGTCAACTCAAAAACATCTCCGCTCATCTCGTTTCAAAGTAATGGAGCGTGCAAACGCATGCCAGTGCCACTGGCAAGTGATGTAATTAATTACAGTCGCCTCGCTGAACGGCTGTCATTGGAGAGGCCCGATTATTGTTGCCTCACTAATCTTCCTCCGACGCCGGCAATTTGTAAACAGATCTGTTTATAAAAGCAGACACACTGTATAATTCTGTATGAATCTTCCGTCTTGAGTACGTTCGTAAATGTTAATGGATTCATCAACTGTGTACTGCATAATAAATTAACGAATTATTTATACACAAGTGGTTCACGCTTATGTGGAACAAAATCTTGACAAATATATTAGTTCCTAGCACTATAGCCAAACTAGCGGGCGCGGCGGACATTGTCCTGCTCTGATAATAAAAGAAGACCTTGACAAATAATATACGTAAAATTCCTCATAAACAAATTTATCTATTCGTAGAAATCGCATGAAAATACGTTCAGTAGTTTTTGAGTTTATCGCGAACAGACAGACAAACGTGGCAGAGGACTTTGTTTTGTATTATGTAGTGATAATCAGTAATTCGAGCTTTTATATGCTCGTTTATTGACTCTTAATTGCGATTGCAATCTTTTTTATGCGAGTGTGGGCAAACAAACATGCGTGTCTGCTAATGGTAAATGATCACCGCCGCCCATGGACATTTGTGACACGAATAGAATCGTTGATGTTCTACCGGCTCTTGAGAAATAAATACTTGTTTCTTGAAGGTTTGCAAGTTATATCGGTCCAGAAACGCCCCCTCTAGGAGTTTATTCCAAAGAATTAAAGTACCTGAAAAACACATACGTGACAATCGCACAGTAGAAGACTTCCAACCATCAAGTTGACATAAATATTATATACAGTTGAGATCATTCCTTGCATCTGATCCTGTTACAATCTGTGTTCAACTTGTACTTTCAGACGTGCGTTTTGTATGTAAATTCCTTAGCACCTTAGGGTTTTAGCATGACATTAGATAATCTATAACCGTTCTCAACGAATAGACTATAAAATACGATTGTAGGTGGTAGAGCCACGCTGAAGCTACTACTGGTTTCAGCATGAATGGGTCGGCTCGCCCGGGTTAGTACCACCCTCTCAGAGAAAACCGACGTGAAGTAACAGTGCTTGCATTGTTACGTTTCGTTCGGTTAGTGAGAGCGCCGGATGCCCATCTCCCCTCTCCCCCTCTCTTCTCCAACCTCCTCTTCTCACTTCCTCCACCAAACACAGGCTGGCAACACACTTGCGACTCCCCTGGTGTTGCAAGTGTCTATGGACGGTGGTGATCACTTAACGTCACATTACCCACCTGTTCGTTTGCCTCCTATAATATAAAAAAATAAATGCGAAGAGAATTTTTCAAATACTGTTGACAGTTTCACACATTAATGCATTAAAAAAAACAATCTCTTGACCTATATAGTATTTGTACTTGTTAACATTTAAATATCCTGTATTCATATAGTCAAATTTACTGAAGGAATTAATTAATAAGATATAATTTAACTTATGTTCTGAGTCCATCAAGTTGTAGAAACGTATATTGTATTGAAATTACACACGGGATGCCTATTTACTTCTAAGGATGTAAAGAATGTACATTTATAATTAGTTATTTATTATAGTGTTCATTAGAAATGTGTGTTAATTAATAAATTTCAAACAGTATACCAATACGAAAGTTGTCCGAGTTGCGAGTTGGAAGTGAAGTTAATTTGAAAAAGAATTATAAAATATCTAATTAGGTCAGACATGTAACAGAGAGCCTACAAACAGATATAAATGAAAGGGCTGCATCGTTAACGAGTCCCGAAGACGAATTAGATTTAATTTTTGATTATGTTTGCCTACTGGCTCTATTTAATAATTCACAAAGCTTGCAGTAGAACCTGAAACCGTGCACCGTAATACTCCACGGATTTATTACCCTCAGTTCGTGTTGCATTTCTTAGCGATATTAGCTTTAATGTTGAATATTAATTAAGTGTTACACGGGAAATATAGTTCATATTTTATGTAAGGTTATTACTCTGTAATCTATACACATATCTTTATATATAAATTTCTTTTGTACGTGTGTATGTCACTGAACTCCTCCTAAACGGCTGGACCGATTTTGATGAAATTTTGTGTGCGTATTCCAATGGATTCGAGAATGGTTTAGATTCACAATTGGATCCGGTAGGTGGCGCTGCGGATGAAATTTAGATTTTTTTTTATTATCAAGGCGGAAGACAACGTCCGCCCGGCCCTTTAGTATATATATATAAAATTTAAGTGTCTGTTTTTTGTTCGGGCTAATATTTGAAATAGCGGAACCGATTTAAGCGAGGGTTTTATATGCGGATTATTTTTTTCAGAACCTTATCGCTATACTTGTCTATAGTGGCTAAGCAGTATTGATATAATTTAGAAGTGGTAAGTTAAAATTGATAAGGCAGTTATAGGTTGAGGTAATTAATTAAATTAAAAACACCATTACTCAAGCAAAGAACGAACCAAATAGTACAAATATAAATTGTATTAGTTAATCTATATACACAAAGAGAAAGATCACTTATTTATTTACTCACTAAACATATAAATAAAATTATCATTGCAGTCGGGGAACATTCTGTAGGATACTTCAATCTAGACGGTCCCTCTATATATGTCGTTACATTTCAAAATGAGCTCAATGCAATTTTAGCCGCTCCTTTTAGTTTACGTTATTTTTCAAAATCTTCAAATTATGGACATTAAAATATGAAGATCATAAAAATAAAACTAAAAACCTTTTTCTTTTACTTTATTTTTGACTGATCCTTTAGATTGGATTCTGCCATTGTCGAGTAGTTAATAGTATTACAAGTTCTTATTCCATTCCATTTTTGGCAACCAGTCTTCTAGTAGACTATTACTGCCATTGTCATATTACAAGTTTCTTGATATAATTACAATGAACTAACAAGATGGTGGCCATCTTGTTAGAACTCTCCATGGAGTTTTTGTGGCATCTCAGAATTCATGGTCCGTGGTATCATTTTCTATTCACTGCACTTATGCACAATAAACAAACTATATTACATAAAACACCACCAATTTTACACAATATAGAGTCAAGTAACACTAGATCATGAATAAAATATAAAATCCACTACATGACGGACCAAAATCCCGCCAAAAACTCTACTGAAAACCTTATGGACGGAAAAATTTGAACTTCGTTGTCAGTGTATAAATTTTGGAAATCTTAAAAACATGTTATATGAACGATTAAAATTGGATTTAGCTCATTTTGAAGTATAACAACACATATCTAAATCTGTTAAGGCATTTCAAAGTTATAATGGGACAAAGAAACTCAAATACATACATAAACCTAGAACATTACACTTCTCTTTTGGGCAACCGTGTAAAACTAAACGACAACACACAATTTTTATGAAACAGCAATATTATGTTCACGAAAATGGAGGCACCGAACATGGAGTACCGATTCTAATGAGTATAATAAATGTCACGCCAACGATGATGGGATATTTATAAAAGTATGAATGACATCATCCCTTATGACGTCATCCTAATTATTTAATCGATCAATCAACCAGTCAAGTACAACAAATCATAAAAGCGTTTACCTCAACATCGGATGCAGTAATGCAATCTATACATATAATAAGAATGTAGATCTAACGTGTCTGTACTCTTTCGTGAAAAAAAATGTTGCAGGTGTCTAGGAATAAGTAATAAAATACATCTCAATCATTTTTTAAAATGTCTGTCTGTCTGTCATTTTGTATGAACACGTATCATTGTTAAAGTACTAGGTTCACGATATAACCTCACCAAGAAAATCATAAAGCCTATCCTCGAGAATGACGTAGTATTTGTTTTATTACAATCGGCCGACTCTATTAAAAGTTATTGTAATTTTAACGACGACGCGACTTAAGTACGAGAGAAAATTATATGGACTTAATACATTCAGAAGATTTTATTAGTCACTGTTTTTTTTATACTAGGTTCCATGCGAACGGTGTCGCGTTCACACCTATTACTGAATATACTTACTAATCATCAGTAGATGTCAACAGTCCGATGATTCAAGCGGAAATGTATTTTTGCTTTCTAAGTCACATACCCAAAGCAGATAGCCAATAGTAATTCAGGAAAGGTCAGTAGTGAGTCATTAGTACGGATCAATAGTAGTCAATAGTATTATATCAACAATGCCAGCGATATATATAATAATATATAGAATAATAATGATGCGCTTTTTTATGTTATATTTACTCAGTAATTGAAAACGTCATCTGTGATTCTCCAAAGTCATTTTACTGATCACTTGTGATCAGGAGCATTACAAAAAGTATTTGTCTGATATGCCATTGAGATTTAATTATTCTGAAATGTTTCGTTTTCTCATATTATACAATGTACATATTAAACTGACGTTCGATGTTGAATTAACAATTTCAATATAGGATAGTGAAAGGAAAGTACAAATTCTAACTACGGTGAGTAATTTTGTTGTCAAAATTTGTAAACAATCGAGACATGTTGCAGGCCGTAACGTATTCTTTTAACTGAACTAGATTAATCAAGTTGAACTCGGGTTTTCATTAAATCACGTTGCGCCCATTTACCAGTGCACGGAACGAACAAAGAGGTCTATTCTTGAACCTTATAAAAGTCGCACTCGAGACTCCTTTTTAACTTTTTTGAGTAATCATGTTATATATGAACTAGTTATATAATAGAGGCAATATATATATTTATCAAGGTGTTTATTTAGGCTTAAAAAGTAATTACTATTGGAGCTTCACTAGAATCTGCATAAGATCTATTTTTTTTTAGCACTTTGACTTTCAAAATATTTCTGCCAGTAAATCGCTGCCACTTAATACATTTGTTCTTAATGTCATATGCATAATTTGTAAGTATAATCAAATCATAACTAATATTATAAATAAGTAAGTGAGGTTGTTTGTTTGTAACGCTTTCACGTCTTAACTATTCAACTGACCATCGTGGAATTTTGCATATACCTTGTTTGGGGTAAACAAAGGGCATAGGGTATCTTTGATTCAGAAAAAATGTGTTATTAAATTAACATTAAAGCGAGCAAAGTCGCATGTAAAAACTAGTACAATAGTGGATTTATTACATTATCACTATGGCTCGTGGTAAAGATGAAAAAAATAAGGCTGAATTGCAACCAATCTCAATCTCAACTCTCCTTGTCTTAGCTCACCTAACTGATATTTTAGGGCTCACATTAACATTTGTATTGGATTCAGGTTCGATTTCTATGTCACTAGCCGATTTTACAAGTAAAATAATATATTTGCAATATTGAAGACATTTATTTTTACACTGTTTTTTCCAAGAATGACATAGAATGTTCTTTACTTGTTTTTTTATATAAATTTTAATTATACAAATCAAAGAGATTTTTACAATTTGTAATACCGGATATTTTTTAAACAATTTCTTAAGCGATTGCACTATGCCAGATATTGGAATACAATCCAAGAACAACGGCGACCACCGTCTGACAGACTAATTATAAGTAGTCGCCGCCGTCGTGCCAGCCTATTTCTTAAATTATTAGTTTTAACAACATTTCGTTTTATTATTTTGAAATTATCAAACTATTTTGAAAACGCGTATCATTCTAATTCTATTGACTGAATTATTATATTACAACATTAATTTACATTTTGATAGTATAAAAGTGTGATAGAATATCGTATGATAACATACGTGATTGTTTGTTTTCACTGGTTTTAGAATAGCCCCCTTAATGCCTTTTTGTGTAAAAGTTTTCATTACTTGAGCACGCGATTCTACCTTATGTAGATAAATGTGTGTACAGGTTCAATTTCCTTTAATTTTCCACAGCGATCATTGATTTAAACCGTCCAACAATTTGACTGTTGGCGTGAGCCAGGAAATTACGGTTTTAACTTGGGAATTCATAATATTTTCTTGGGTTATTTTAATATTCTGGCCTTTTTTCCCTTTTTTTATGTTATATGGGTCACCTGATGATGTTTAGTGATCACCACCGTCCATAGATATTTGCAACATCAGAAGAGTCGCAAGTGCGTTGCGAGCCTGTGTTTGAGGGGAGTGGGGACAGGGGATGGGGAAGGGGGAAAGGGAAGTGGGCCTCCGGCGCTCTCACTAACCGAACGAAACGCAACAATGCAAGCACTGTTACTTCACGTCGGTTTCCTATGAGAGGGTGGTAGTACCCTGGGCGAGCCAACCCATTCATGCTGAAACCAGTAATAGCTTCAGCGTGGCTCTACCACCTACAAAACCTTTTCTACTATTACATCACATGTCCTTTTACAATAAGAGGAATGTGGGTACAAACAAAAATTATATATAAAAGGTATGTGCAATGTTTTATAATTTAATCTACTAGCTTTAATGGATGAAACTTAATAGATTCACTGGCATTATAACTGTACTATCTAACGTTGATAATAGCTTATTTCAAGTTAGCTATACAAATCTTTTAACTTTTAAACTCTTAAGAACACAAGACCTAAGTATTTGCTACATTTAACAAGTTACTTAACTCTTCTTTATTCTTGTTTTATTTATATTCAGGGTTCAGTTTTCGTAATAATTGTTTTGTGGTGAGAACCACGCGTTTTATCTAGATTTATCACAGATTATCTTTTATTTGTTTTTTATGGTATTTTTGTTGATAGTACTTAATCCCAATGACTCTTTTACTGGATTTAAGTCACCTTTATTTCTTAGCCACAATAGAAAATATAATGACATAATGTTATGTTTTTTAATCTACCAATTTTGTAGGTGGCTCGCTCGGGGTAGTACCACCCTCTCACAGAAAACCGACGTAAAATAATAGTACTTACATTGTTCCGTTTCATACGGTCAGTGAGAGCGCCGGAGGCTCACCTGCCCTCTCTTTCCCTCTCCTATCCCTTCTCTTGCCTCACCCTTACCCACAAACACAGGCTGGCAACGCATTTGCGACTCCGATGGTGTTGTAGTGTCTATGGACGGCGGGAGACCACTTCGCATGAGGTGACCCACCTGTTTGTTTGCCTCCTATGACATAAAAAAAGGGAATTCAAAATCAGTTCGAAGATTTCGATGGTTAAGTCTGATAAATACATACAATTTAACTTTATTTATATGTACAAATAAACATAACACAAAATAACGGTTGTACGTAATTTGTACAAAAAAGGAATACTAGGTAAGTATATATAAAAATGAGTGGATTGTCTAAAATGTATTTTCGATTGTAAGATATTTTAACTGAAAATTATTCAATTCCACCTATTCGTCTAACAATGCCTTTATTCATTGTGGACCCGTTAAATTCTAGTACCAAGATTCAATTTATTAGTTTTGAGTAGGGTTGCCACCGTGCTCAAATTACTACACTGATTCGCTTCAGTTTAAATTATTTCAATAATCCATGAATTTATTTTATTATTGACAACAGTTAACATATTTTCCGTTGAAGACAAGTTGTTATGAATATTTTAAAGTATTCTGCTTACTCCCATAGTGTAAGTCCCCATAGTCCCATAGTCTTATCCAGTATATTTTCTAAGCATCATAGACGAAGCTATAATATAAAAGTACTAAAGTAGATCTTTTATTATCTATATCGGGGGAGCTACTATTGATTTGCGTGCCATGCTATTGACTATACCGGGGGAGTTACTAATGACCTCAAACGCCATTGGTTGTACTTATCGGCTGTTCACATATCTTGATTATCATTGGCTGTCAGATTTGGTTGAATGCCTTAAAAGGCGTCCGACGACTAGATACTGGGCATCCTCGCTTAGACAGTTGGGCTAGTCACACCTACGGATAATTCGTCGTAACTATATTCAGTGTTGTGGTTCTGTATCGGTTAACGTTTTGTTCGATTATCCTTGGTAGATTGATCGATCAAATCATAACCATGACGTCACTATGGATGGCGTCATACTTCTACATGGACGCAACTTTATATTCGCCCCGGCGTATACAATATTTAAAAGAACGATGAACTTGTGGAAGAAATTTTACATAATCATAGTACAGTTTGGGCACGTACCAAAATGTCTTAAAATCTAATGAAGATTTTTAAGTTTCGCAAAACCCTACCACAACGTGAAATATACGCGCCGTGGCCTATTGTTATAACATTGTTATTCATCTTAACAGTCTTTCCCAGCGCTTTAATCGCTGCAAATGCCGGATATTCCGAAAATTATAACGTTTGTCTTCCGGGTATGGCGCCGTAACTCGAATGGTCGTCCTTCGATATACGAAATTCATCGTGTTTATCCAAAGAAAAAGATTTATAAAAGATTGTCTTCTTATTATTCTTTTAAAATGTTTCAAAACGTTTAAATTCTCAAACGCTATTTTAAGCGCTTTTCTTCTATACATATAATAAGAATGTAAATTTAACGTATCTGTACTTTTTAGATTTATGTGAAAAAAATTGTCACGTCTGTCTGTCTGTTCGCTATAAACTCAAAAACTACTGAGCGGATTTTTATGCGGTTTTACCAGTAGATAAAGTGATTCATGAAGGTTTAGGTATATAAGTGCCAAGTTTCTTTTTATTATCATGGCGAGACAACGTCCGCCGGGCTCGCTAGTAAGTAATAAAATACATTTCAATCATTGTTAGAAACGTCTGTCTTTCTTTCTGTTTGTTTGTTTGAACACGCATTACTGCTACGTTCACGATAAAACTTCAAAAACATAAAACATATCCTCGAGTAACATTTAGTCTTAATTAAATAAAAATCGGTGCACTCTATCAAAAGTTATTGTAATTTTAATGACGACGCGATTTAAGTACGAGAGAAAAGTAGATATGTAAATGGACTTAATACATTCAGGTAATTTTATTAGTCAGTTTTCTTACATTAGATTCCACGCCGACGGTGTCGTGGGCACTGCTAGTCTACTATGTATGTTTGTCACTGCGCAGTTTCTTAGTAATCTACTTACTGTGTTAAATTACTTCCATGAACGCAATCATATACCGTAAATGTATTAAGATATCATTGGGAGTTGATAACATTCTGCGTTTATACTGATCGATTTCTGCGCAACCAATCATGTGATACTTTTACTTCGATATTTGCCCGACGGTCAAGTCTGTTGTAAATGGTTACTAAACAAATCAATTATTAATAAATATGAAGTTATATACAACCGTTCGCGATATTTTCACACGAATCCGGCCTTATTAAATATTCATTTCATACGGATAAAGGTAAGGTCGACCGTTTCTCCCGGGTTTTATCTCGCTTCGAAGTCGACCGGAGGTGTTTTTATTTTTAAAAAATTAGGGTCCTGAAACCCATCGGCCGGTATTTCATGTGCAGGTGGTGGCGGTACTATCTACGCATTAGGTCCATCTAATATTCTTTTTTATTTGTAGTATACTTCAAATATATTTACACCTTACGGTTTTTAATTAACGTATTTACTTATACGTTCGCCAGGACAGAGAATAACCATATGTTTTCCCGAAAATACTGTGGAAGTCTCATAAATTCTATTAACGTCCTTGTAGTCTGTGGAAGCGGTGGATAAGTTTTCATAGTATTTAAGCAAATGTCATGGACATTCGTTTAGACATGGCATTTTGAGGAAAACGCTCTTGTAATAAAAATTATATATAAAGTATTTTTTTATTAATTTATAAAAACATTTATTCATTCCCGTAAACTTGTCATTGTAACTCTAATTGTAACTGTGGTGTTCATTTTTATAACAATATACAATCAATCAACGATTTTTTGGGAATTGGTCAAAATTTGATATCCATGAGATAAATTACTAGGAAACCTGGATGTAAGGGAAATGTTGTTCTAGCATCAATATACCAGTTTTCGACCAAGCACACAAGGTTTGACATTGATATGGTATTTTCCTCTACGTATACCACTGACATTGAGTACGTAATTTATTATAATAAATATAAATACATTATAAATCTAGAACTTCTGATAGCATAATTGTCACTTGATCGGATAATGCGTCGATCGATATGGGTTAAAATTTTATATTAAGCCTGAGTTTTCGACGAAGAAAACATCATGATGAAATCAAATTATGGTAGTAACGCATTTCGATCACTCCAATCACGTATCCAGTCATTTATACATCTGAATGCTGGGTTACGAAATAAACAGTTGAAAGAAGACTACATATGGCAGAGATGCGAATGTTAAGTTGGATATGACTAGAATCGATAACAGAGGAAGTTTGAAAATAGCACCAGTCACAGAAAAGTCGAGGAATAATAGGTCAGCGTGGTATAGACAAGGCATGAGGAGAGATGATATGTTTTAAACACGAGAGTGGACTATAGGAATAGAGAAATACCGAAAAAGGTATTGATACACTATGTATTAATTATATGTATTTAAAAGGTGTGACAGGCATAGACATATGACAGGGAGAGGTGGTATAAGAGTAAGAACATGGTGATGATGGTGGTAGAGTAGTTTTTAATATCAGCCTATAAACACTCAATTTCAAAATTTTTATACCAAACACATATGGGTTTATTCCGGAAACTACATTTGAATACAGGCGACATCGCTACTTAAAACGAATGAGTCTTCCAACGCTAAACCTGCAAGATATCAATTACAAACTGAAGTTATTAGGAATGAACGATACAAAGAAAATATTTTTGTCCTCCCAAGTATACGGGCAAAACAAAATCGGAGTGGCAAAGATGTGTAGAACATAAAAATCCAAATATTGTTAACACATTATCATTATGCTGCAGTATTGCTAGAGCCTCGTACCATTCAGCAGACGCTGGCTACCAACATAGCAGGTTACTCAAGCGCTTATTTTCAGCTGTGAATACTCGAGAATCTATTACAAGAATAAAAAAACCTTAGAGCGCTTCAATATGCATTATATTTTATAGAAGTCTTTTAAATACCTCCTAGTGCAATGATTCATTAAAATCCAACGAATATAGAAACGTCAAGAAAACTAATACATCCAAATATCGACCTAACAGTCCAATATATTTGTTCACTACGAGATAACGTGCAGTACGCTATACTCTATAAATGTTCGGCCAAAAACCAATATCTTGCGATATTTGCAACGAAGCACACATGAGTTCCTCTATTCATCGGGTCTGCAATAGAAGCCTGGATAGGAATTGCAATTAGGCCTCAATTTACGCATAGTTTCGAGTGGAATTTCATTCGAGGCCACTGTCTTCGGTTTTACCGGCAAGAATGTCCCCGGTTACCTTTATACCATGTATTTATTGCCAAGTAATATTACTTTCTGTACTCATATCTAATAAGTTTTTTATGACGCACAAAGGTATACCATTTAATACAAGACATGTTAAGTATTTTGACATTGTTAATGAATAGAACTTAGCAATGTTTTCGATTTAATTACACGATAATTTTGTTCATATTTATTTTTATACTCTTGAGGATTGCGTGTTCTATTTGGATTATTAATCAGTTACCGTTATTTTTTTTTTATCGTCATTATGTAATTACTAGTAAAGCCGTATTATAACACGTTTATCGTGTAGTCCGGTGAAGCTGTTAAGACCTTACTTGGTCAATAGCGTAGTCAGTTCGAAAAAAAAAAAAAACGTTTATCGTTTTTTTTATTGTAAATTTTATGTATACTGCTTTGAATCTATGTTAAAACGTAACTGATATGTAGCCTAGATGACCTAAAAAGTTTCCTACCATGTTATAAATGTGCAGTCAAAGTTGGTATAATTGTTTTTGGCCTTGCCTCGGATAAATATGAGACACATAAATAAATAAATATTATCACCATATAAAAGCTTTCTTAAAAAAGATATCAAATATATACAACGAACGTTTTAAATACACTTGGATATTGAAAGATGAAGAATGACTTAATTATTTCATCTTCGCAAAACTTTTGAATAAACTGGTTGTGAGTCGTACATGAGTTTGAACCTTCGATAAAGTATAAAATTAGGACGAAACCACACTAAGATTTTTAATCTTACCTAGCAATCTCAAGATAAAAATCTGTCATCAAGCTGCTATCGACGTTAATAAGATGACATTTAAGAATTAATTTGATTGTTATGCTTAATGCGTTACAGTTATAGGCGACATTACGTAATGTGACTACGATGAGAGAGGGTCCCTATTTAGGCTTAACGTGTTTTCCCATCTTAGAGCATGTGGTCTAATAATTCATTTAATATTAAACGCGATTGTGGTTAAACGCTATAATCTATAAATAAAAAAAACAATAACCGTAAAAAAAAGGAGTTTGATTAAAGGTTGAAATTTAGCAAATTGAAAATACAAGAAAAAATATTGTGTCTCGTTTAAATTAGACTACTTCTGGAATAACAATAACAGTATCAGGTAGCTAAAATGTAACAATGAGCCAAGTTAGTATTTTTTTTTATATCATTGGAGGCAAACGAACAGGCGGGTCACCTGATGTTAAGTGATCCATAGACCCTTACAACAACAGGGGAGTCGCAAGTGCGTTGCCAGTCTGTGTTTGGGGGGATAAGGGAGGAAGGGAAAGGAGGGGATATGGGCTTCCGGCGCTCTCACTGACCGAACGAATCGCAACAATGCAAGCAATGTGACTTCACGTCGGCTTTCTGTGAGAAGGTGGTAGTACCCCGGGAGAGCCGGCCCATTCATGCTGATACCAATAATAGCTTCAGTGTGGCTCTACCACCTACAAGCCGGATTATATTGAAAAGAAATGTTTGAGAATCTAAACATTCGTACCTTTGATAAATTACAGACGAAACACAGAAAATTTGCTGGTGGAAATTACCTATTACTATGGTTAGTTATTTGTGACAATGTTTACCATCATCTAAATATATACATCGTGGTGTAGTATTATTGGAGTTGCGATGTCAATCCTTGCACATGGTTGACTTTTGGGCGATGAGGATAATTGTCAGTTCTATGGTTCAATTGTTTAGATACAATAACACAAGCTGGTATTAAAACGCCACGCGTGAAATTGTTTCCTCTTATTTGTTATTTATTACACTTACCAATATAACCATATGTTATCAAACAAAAAAGTAACTTGATAATTTATTTATACAGAAACAAGAAAGCGAAGAAACAAAACAGCAACCGCTTTCCTATACATAATATAACGTTGACTCGAAAAACTTCGGGTGTCTGATAGAACTCATAAATTTTAATAAAGAAGTTCCTATCTTGTTTGTGTCGTGTCCCACGCTCGTTTATTTGGAACTTGGTAAGGTACACGTGCCAATAATACACGGCGATAAACGTCTTGTACGTATAAAACTTCATTTATTTCTATTAATATCTAAGTTTTATATTCATAAGATATGTTTGTAAAGTAACACAATTATTTCATTAATCTATATATCAATCATTATTACATAGTATAAAATAAAGTACCCTACCGCGTCTGTCTGTCTGTCTGTTCGCGATAAACTCAAAAACTACTGAACGGATTTTCATGTGGTTTTCACCAGTAGATAAAGTGATTCATGAGGAACGTGGTATATAATTTGTCAAGGATTTATTTTCAATCAGGGCGGGACAACGTCTGACGTGCCCGCTAGTATCTAATATAATAAGAATGTCAATATGACGTGTCTGTACTTTTTCGATTTTAGTGAAAAAAATAGTTGCAGGTGTCTAGAAATAACTAATTATTACATTTCAATCATGTTTAGAAATGTCTGTCTGTCTGTTTGTATGAACACGCATCACTGCTAAAGTCCTGAGTTCACTATAAAACCTCCGCTATACTCAGGAACTACTGGTCTAATTTGAAAATTTATTTCAGTGTTAGATAGCTTATTTATCGAGGAAGGCTATACGCTATATATCATCACGTTAAAATCAACAGGAGCGGAGCAACAATGTAGAAAATTTCAAAATCGGGGTTTTTTTGCCTTTTGTGAGCTTCCGCTACGTGTTAATGTTAGTCCAAATTAACTATTCCACGCGGACGAAGTTGCGAGCAGGAGCTAGACGGTAATAAAACTCGTTTAGATGCAACAGAATATTAACACTACCTAAATATGAAAGCTATCTCTGATATTAGCGAAGTCTTTATCAAAATAATTATATATATATGTGTAATCGGTATTTTAAAGTTGATAACTTTGATTATCAAATACGAATTACAAGTGTTCTATAATATTATTCTTATTGCTATGAAAAGGGCGATTATAGGATCCGAGACAGGATCCGAAATATGGACACATATATGTATGCTGGATATTGTTACCGTAACTCAAAGGAGATAGACGAGTAAAATGTATCGCAAAACTAACAACAACAAATGCAACAAAGTGGTACCGGAGCGAAGATCTAAAACTGGGTATAGAAACGTATGCAGGCCGTCGATGAGATGGACTGAAGTTATATGAAAGTGATGTGAAAAACTTGGATAATAATGGTCTTAAACAGATAGGCTTGGAAATGGCTCACAATCAACATTGGATGGAAGCAAGCTGCAGAAGAATAATAAAATACATTATAGTCACACATAAATATCACATCCGATTTACAACATTTAGCAAGAATATCGACTGTAACTAAACGTTATATTCACAAAGCTTGCACTTTTCTTTCTTTGTAGAAAATAAACAATGAACTGACAAATAATCGTTGAATTTATTCTTACCTAATTTTGTACAGTAGGTACGTAGAGTAGGTATGAATGAAGCTATTAAAATTATTCATTTCATAATAATGTCCTGAAACATGGACGAAGTTGGCCATATATGAACTAACAACAATAGACCCGGGTATGTAGTATATTGGTATCCTTTATTTAATGAAGGCCGAGCGAGTTTTTCCCGAAATTGAATGGTCCGCGACAATCAGAATACATTCCGCAGATCATATTTCAACGAACGAGATAAACTCGGACAAAAGGGAGGATTCCCCGCTTACCCAATTGGGTAATGGCGCAGCTCTGACGTTATCTCTACCCATTATTTCTGTTTGAAGGAGGCCATGGTGTTCTACTTAATACTAAGGGTGAAATCTTTACAAAGATCTTTGATAAAGTTCCCCGGTACTTGATCTCGTTGTAAAGAGTAATGCGCGGATAAATTGCTTTTGCGGTTGCTCAATAGGTTTATGTTACATGCAGGCTGCCTTCTAACGGAGGAAAATATATTAAAATCAAATGAAAGTTTCCCTTTTAAGTTTAGCATTTTCTTGTTCGGTATTTTCATATTTTAATTTTCTTGTGTGGTGTATTTACAAAGATTACCTTTATTACCTTCTTACATAATAAATAAAAATTGAATAAGTATTGAGCGTATAACTAAAAATTTTATAAGTTGAATGACTTGTAATTTACTCGTATAATACTGTTAGCCTATAAGAGCCTCACTACGAAATCATAAACCGCTTCGCAAGTTACGGGGATAATCACAGCACCAGCCCAGGACTTACTAGCGATTTCAAACGACGATAAATCCATAGTTTTATATTTTTCCATATACATACTATGGTACTACAAGGAATATTAACGAAGTTCAGGTTTCCTCACGATATTTACGTTCACCGTCAACTGTTGTCTATTAAAGACATTAAATGTATACGAATTACAAAAATGTCTCTGATAACTGACATTCTAACCTGCAGACATCGAATCGATATTTCCTTAGTTAAACTTCGTGCTTTACTACGTCTGACATGAAATTACTTAAGAAAAATTTGGCTAGACGAAACATATGCACATACATTATGTCTAAACAAAGAAAGTTCGTTTGAAGAGCTATAACAAAAATCCGATCAAGTAGATTGGTATATATAGATTTATTGGACCAAGTTAGACTCGACCGTTGCTTTAGATATTCAAATGATGAGACACTATGTCTAAAGATTTAAAAAGATTTACTAATAATATTCTCTATGCTTACGGTATTAGTTACAAGATGCTATGAGGACTGTTATTTTCTCTCGACATAAATTTAAAGTTGATTACACTGTAAATCATATTGTTACTGCAGCATTATTCAAAGAGAAAAACGGAGAAGTACTCTTAGTACATTTCAAACTGCTGAAGAACATCGTGGAAAGTTTTTCATTCTCATATTTTCAAGCGACGCTTGTTTTCAAAATGTCCAGTCTACAAACTTTGCTCTTATTTGTTTCGTGCATTCAACCATAATTCACTTCCGTTTTACAAGCTAAGTGCAGCTTGAAGACATTTTTATATAGCGTCTTTTATCTCATAATTTATGGATATCATTATTTTCAATTTGTAAGAAAAATGTAATTTATATTATTATGTTGCTTGTTGTAACAAACTACCGAACACATTGCTATCTTGAACTAAAGTGTCCTCAGTAGTATAGGGAACACAACAAAGAAAGTCATTTACGGTGGCAGTTAGTCACGACATCCAAATTATATAGTGGGATTCCAGTAGACTAACTAGATTTGATGTAAATCAAACATTGATTAAAACCTCATTCAGTAACCGCATACACAGGTTGGGAATTAAAAGTGTCACAACCTAGATATGGTAACAGATAGACATGTATTAGAGACACATGGATTGTAGTATTAAAAAGTGAGTATCCTAAATAAGGCCTGTATTTATCGATTAGTGGATTGTATTATTTTTATACAAGTAATAGGTTACAGTAACAGGCTAAACTTTAAAATTGAGGCTCTCAAATACAGCTGCCGGAACACATTTGCGCCTACCGACAGATTTTTAATTCAAGAATTCAAAAAGACCTAGCACCATGCAATGTTTTATTTCGAATTCAGGTATTTACTTACTATCACTGTACTCTCATCGTCTCGAATGGTAGTTAACTGTATTTTACATAACAGAATGAATTACAAATGAAAATTCACGTCAAGTCATGGACAGACCACAGAGATCAAAAAGAAGAATGTGTAGAGTTTTTTTTTCTCAAACTGACTACGCTATTGATCTAGCAAGGTCTTAACAGCTTCACCGGACTACTAATGCGAGCGCTTAAGGCACTCAGCTTATGTGTAGAGTAACATATCGATTTTTATGTATTATTATATCGAGTTAATTTTGGGACTTATTTGCAAAGTAATCTAAAATATATTATTTGTAAAGGATATAATGTGAGAAAAGTAGAATATATCGCCCAAAAAATCCATACGGATCCCCGAGATACCTATACGTAAAACAGATATAGTTTCGAATATGCTCGAATGTTCCGGATTTTTCTACGTAGCTGCGCATTATTTTTATAAAGAACTAGGCAGATCACCAGGTATGAGAAATATGAGAATTAGTAAACATTATATTATTGAATCTACGACATGTAACCCTGGACTTAGTGTCAGCAATTCTACGACATCCACCACGTGTAAACACTGCATCATTTACCTAGAAGATTCCTCGTCCACGCTGTCTGCATCGAGAGTATAAATATCATGACATACTAAACTTATAGACACAATTCAGAATTAGTATTACAAAGAATACATCAATCAACATTTAGCATAAGTGCTTTAAACTTGGTGAATTAAATAACTAAATATTTTTTTGTAAAACAGAACAGACAGCTCCGATCTAAATCAGAATGCAAATTGATGGACGATGTCTATCTTACCTATTTTTACGTTAATTTATAGTATTGTTTCCTGCCAAATACAACATATTACCATTGGAGATTAAATATGCTAATAATATCTAAAAAACGCCATCATTTCACGAATTTTACGAGAAAGACGATACCGTAGGTATAGAAGTAAAATTTGAAGAAAAGTTATCAAGTTTTAAACTAGCTGAAGCAGCAGTTTCGAGATTTATGAGTGTTTGGTACTTTTGCAATGAGAACAATAATACTTTCTCAGATTTTCCACCTTATAAGGTGACTGAACAGCCTGTGAATCTTCATAAAATTAATAAATTTGTTTACAAATACAACTATGAAGTTAAACGAGTTATCTAACTTTTCACAATAATACTGGGTCTCTATACACGCTGTCCTTATAAATTAATAAATCAGCATCAAGAGCATCAATATGGATAAATGTAATAGCTGCTGCTTTATGCACTAATATTTTGCAACAAAAACGCTTATATCAAAAGGTCAATCTATATACTTCTATACTAATATTATAAAGAGGTAAAGTTCGCGAGCTTGTGAGGTTGTAGGGGGTAATCTCAGGAACTACTGGTCCGATTTGAAAAATTCTTTCAGTGTTAAAGAGTTCATTTATCGTGGAAGGCTATAGACCTATATATATATATATATATATATATATCATCACTCAAAAACCAATAGGAGCAGAGCACCAATGAAAAATGTTTCAAATTCGGGTTTTTTTCCTTGAGAGCTTCCGATACGTGTTAGCGTTAGCCCAAAGTAACCATTCCCCGCGGACGAAGTCGCGGGCAGAAGTTAGTCTACGTATAAAGAGCTATTTAAACCAGACCTCGACGGGTGAACGTGATGACGCAATCCTTAATCGATCCAGAACAAATAAATTAATGTATGTAACCGTAACAAATATCTGTTGACGGTACGTACATCAGACTTTAACGGTTTGTGAAAACGGCCTCCTTTTACAATCGACGAAAGCCGCATTACTTTTTAATTTGAAACGTTGCCGGGTTCTCACTGCAAAAGAGAGACTTTATTACACTCAGAGGTATCTATCTCGCTTTTGACCCGTACGCCCTTTGTGGGAGCTATTTTTTATTCATTCCCACGGATTCATACTGTTTCCTCCCCCTCCGTTTCCCTTTTGGATGTTGTGTTTTAAGCGCTTTTCAGTCTAGATAAATATAATTAATTTTTTAATTCATTAGGTTATGTTACTTACTGCGTTTGGTTTCATATTTTTGTTAGACCGCATTTTATTATACGCGTACCATGAACTTGTATACGGTTGCAAGCATCTTCTTCTATATATAAATAGGCAGAGACAAAACAGTTTACAACTTATTCCTTTGTTTCCGATTTTATAATTATTTTTTTGTTTGTTTCGTTAGTCATTGAGTTTTAGTGTTAAATTTTTTTTACCCTTTTTCATTTTCCTTAATGTTGAAATTTTAAAAATTGATTAACTGTGGTCGAAATTCGACGTCTAGGTGATCACTAGTATACACTAAAATGGTTGTTGGTATATTTGAGATAAATTTCAAAGCGTTTGACCGATCGTCATGAATGTTAGCACACCTTTAATACTATCCATATTGCTATAGTTCCCCACTAGGTGGCGCCAGTCTATATTTTATACTTATGAAGAAGTATATTATAAGCACACGCGGACAAGGTCGCGGGTGGTTGCTGCTATGCGTATAAAATCGTCTCTGTATTAAAAACATAGGGAAGTTACAATGGAGTTCTCTTAAAGGGATGAACTTTTCAAAGGGAGATATTAAATTAATAACTTCTAAGATCAACATCATCGTCATGACCGGAGTATTTGGTGATTATCTGGCGTCACATAGCAATAATCATTTGAATATTTTCAAGACAATTTACTAGACGAAAGTATTTAAAAAAATAATGGTAAAATCCTGCGCAATTCGAATAATTCTTCTATCAGATCGTAATTATTCTAGTTTATTCTATCAGACAAAGTGACGTCAATGTACCTGTAACCTAAGCGCAGAGCAATTTAAAAACCAGTACTAACTAAAGGCCTCTCGTTAATACGTGTGTTACACCTAAGACGGTTAAACATCTCGTATTTTGCAGGACTGTCCCATAGTGACAAATGTAGTCCCACTTTGTAATAATTAGTGAAATAGTTCCTTAAAACGTTGATGCATTCTGTATTTCTCGCATGTTTATTGAAAAATAGATAAAGTCCTCACGCGTATATTCACACCTGACTATGTTTCACGTCTGGCGGGATGTTTGGCCACTACAATCCGTCTGGCTGATGAAATATAATTTTGTAACAGTTACCTAAATAACATATTTAAAAATCAAGCATTTAAAAATAAGTGAACATTATTTTTCTGTCTGCTTTAAATATTTATTATTAATAGTATTTAAATGTTTTACAAAATATATATAAAAATCAGCAATTTAAATTTAAGTATACTAACTCTTATTTTCACACTGGCCCCAGACTCAAAGTCTGCGAGTGTGCAAGCGTTCTAAGTACATGAAACACTACTCGAAACTTGAAGTTTAATATATATCAAAATAAATTGTGTCTGGTCGCTCTTTAATCTTAATTTACATACATATAGCACATCATCCGTATGCGTTGATAAATGAACTATGTAATGCCGAAAACATCTCGGTGAAAGTCAAAAACCAATGCTATGCTTATGAGTAAATTTAATATGGTCAGTTTTAAAAACTTCTATTACATTTTAAATAAAAGCCTTGAAGTGATTGAAAAATGTCAGGGATACATATGATGTTAAAAATAAATAACTTTAGTAAATTGCGTTGTTTTAATTTAAATTAATTTTTTTCATCTCTTTACCGGCAAACACTTTATATTTCGTATTCTATCAATAAGCCACGTCTCCAACTGCAAAATGACTTGTGTTCAGTTTTTAGAAAGTTTATGTACGTTGGTTGCGAACAATATGAACATTATTATCCTTGTAATCTTAGATTACTATAACCAGGATTACTAAATCGTTAAAAACAATAAATTACAATGTACAAATTCATATACGAGGAGGACTATATCAGGATAAAATTTGCTTTCGTGTAAGTGGTTGATATTTTATTGTGGTGACACATAATATCCAATCGATAAAAGTATATAAAACCGTTTGTCTAGACGTATTCTTGTAATGTAAACGAAAAGTCGCCATCTTATCCATTAACTTTAATATACTTATAAAACTTTTTGCTTTCTGTTAGTTTTTGTCTGTCTTTTAAGAACTTTCTATACGAAGACTTTAAACGAAAATTTAGAAATAATATATCGTGCATATTATTGTGGCTATATCGAACTCGATTGTATATGACTTATATTTAACACTAGCTTCTGCCCCCGATTTCGTCCGCATGGAATAGTTACTTGGGGCTAATGTTAACACGCAGCGGAAGATCTCAAGAGGAAAAAAAACCCTAATTTTGGAACATTGACTCCACTCCTATTGGCGTATTTAGCACCTATTTAGCGTAATGATATATAGCCTATAACCATCCTCGATAAATGAGCTATATAACTGAAAGAAAGAATTTTTCAAATCGTACCAGAAGTTCCTGAGATTACCTCCTACAACGTCACAAACTCACAAACTTTACCTCTTTATAATATTACTTTAGATATATTTAAGTAGCTATCAGCGTCAGCTTCGCACGAATGTATTGATGAAAAAAATGTAACCAAAAATTTCTTTTAAAATAATGTAACTAAGTGTAATGGCAACTGAACTAATGTACGTCAGTCTCTCAACTCTGTCAATATTTTTGAAAATCTTCCTATTCTTTTGTATCTCATTTACTTGCTCACTTTTTATATCCAGGTTTATTAACACATTTGTATCGCTTTTTCGCACGTTCTTTCAAATAGCTTCCTTCACATAAACTTTGTCTTGACAATTAGAGGCATAACCAAAAAGAATTAGCAAAATAGCTGGAGACGTTCGGAAGTAACGCGCTTACATACATTCAGCAGTTTATTCTATTTTATATAGATATACTTTGTCGTGCTACGGTAATAGAAAATCGAACAAATTAGTAGTTACATTGAAAATAACGTTTTTCTTAAAACGTTATAACAAAAAGCAACTTTAACGATTCGATTATAATTCAAGACAGCTCTACGGTTGTCTTTACATGCGGGTCAGTGACAGTGGACCGGCTTTAATTTTCCGCTTCTGCGACCGCAAACGATACGATGAGTCGCGAAGCACACACACTGACTGATTTAGATATTATATCTTATTTACTTGCTTCACGCTTACCAACTCTTTGTGTATCATTCATATTTGATTAAGTATACCTATTGTAACTTTTTATACTCTACTAGCGGGTCGGGAGGACGTTGTCCTGTCTTGATAATAAAAAAAAAATCTAAAATTCAACCACAGCGCTAGCTACCGGATCTAATTGTGAATCTAAACCATTCTCGGATCCACTGGAACACGCACACAAAATTTCATCAAAATCGGTTCAGTCGTTTAGGAGGAGGAGTTCAGTGACATACACACGTACAGAAGAAATTTATATATAAAGATATGTTTTAGCGTTTGACCATAATTTCTGGTCATAATCAAATGACGATGGTTTTTTTATATAATAGGAGGCGAACGAACAGGTGGCTCATCTGATGTTAAGTGATCACCATCGTCCATAGACACTTGCAACATCAGAGGAGTCGCAAGTGCGTTGCCAGCCTGTGTTTGGGAGAAGGGGGAAGGCTCTCACTAATCGAACGAAACGCAACAATGCAAGCACTGTTACCACACGTGGTTGTTTCTGTGTGTCGGTTGGTTGTACACTGGGCGAGCCGACCCATTCATGCCGAAACCAGTAATAGCTTCGGTGTGACACTACCACCAACAAAAAGTCTAAGGTGGTAAACACGCTAAGCATAGAGGATGCTGCCTTTTAGGTATATATGCCAGAAAACACATACAGGTGTTTGGTGTCAGATCTTCAATTAAAAGGTATATAACTAGACAGGTGGACTTAGAAAAACTCCTACCACCATGCGAATACTCATTCGGTCATCGAAAGCTTCGACTCTATTGCTAGCATTCGAACTTACGTCCATCGGTGAGGTATCTGAACACGCTATAAACTAAGCCATCGTCGCTGTATATAACATTAATAAAACGTTATGGAATCTATGTTTATCCCTTTGTTAATAGAAAGAACAAGAAAATTTTATCAGAACATAAAACCGACTTCAAAGAAGCTTACTCTAAAAAAATGTATCAGAACATTTTTGATCATACCTTTGGTCTACCTAGTCTTAAGTTAGCATAAACCTACCGATATCTCAAATACTACAAATTCCCTATTCGACTTTGAGATGTTCCCTGCCGTATGTTCAAAACTAATAGGGAATACTTTCAAGGGGGACCCATTTTAATTTAATTATAGTAGATAATGAAAGGTTGTTCCGAAACGGTTTATAAATCACATATTCTGAATTAACGAATATAAAAAAATACAGCCGAATTGAGAAAAAAGGAAAAGTCTTTGAAGTCGGTTAAACAACAAAGGAAGTAAAAGAACAAGTACATGGTAAAAACATCAATGAGATATAGTGTATTAATACTGATATCAACTATGCATTATGTGAGAACATTAACCGATGCCCATAACAGTAAACAAAGGCGTAAAGTCGCCCGTAAAATGTTAGGTGTGCTTGGACTATGTTTAGACGCGAACGCGGCGAAGCTTTGTAGTTAAGCAGTTTAGGTAAAGTTATTTTACGGCTGGAATATAGATAAAATGACCGTCAGATTGTGACCCCATTTTCTATAGAGTATGTTCACACTCTTTTTGAACTTTTAGATAAATTCAAAATCATTTTAAAAGTTCTTTTTCTTGACGTAAAGTGTCCATCTTCTTGTCATGTGTTAAAATTCGGACTAAACGCGAACATAAATAACTAAATAAACAAAATAGATCGAGAACATTTTGTTATACACATTCTTTATGACCGTTCAAGGGTTTTTTGTATTTTAAATTTATAGTATAATGCACTGTGCCCTGTGGCAGGATCTACGGTGATTGCGTCGATTGAGGTAGACTGGAACCCAGCAATGAGTCGGAGTTTCAGTTAAAGGAAATATCGTGGTGAAGTTTAGCATAGTTGTAGGATTTTTTCTAATGTCTTCCTGGAAAGGCACAACCATATGTCGTAATATACGGATAAGTAGCTATTAACGAGCTTACACACCAACACTTAAGAGCCATTTTGACATTTGAAATCAAGGTGAGATTGCAGTTAAACGTTTAGAAGCCGTAGTCCGGCTTGACCTTGCTGGGTCAATAGCGTAGTATAGTTTGTATGCGAGTATTATAGCATACAATAATAGCATATATAATAGCTGAGAATGGATATAACCGACCAAATAATTTTTCAATGTTTAACAATAATTAATTGTCAAGTTTAGTTTTTTTTTAAATTTCCCTAAACGTAATTTCTGCGTGGCTCCTTAATCGTCTAATAAAAACTAGATTAAACAGGATAGTGAGATATGCTTATTAATGTAAAAATGATTTATTTTAAGCCTTGAGTAGATTAAAACTAGGTTCTTGTTTCTTTAAATCACTATATTTGTATCCTGTGTTATATAAGTTGGTTATTCATACACAATGTACCTTCTGTTTTAGTGAAAGATTTATTATTAATCATTTATAATAATAAAACCACCCATTAAAAATCCTACTGCTGCACAGAGGCCTCTTCCCAAGGGAACGTACGAACCCAACTAACAACACGACGTACCCACTGGCGATTTCAAATACAGAGAAACTTACGCTTTTGTACTTTTGAAGTTTCATCTTCTTATTGGAGGTCTTTGAAATTCTGATCCACGATTTTTTTTGTGTGACGAAAATTGGTGGGAGTAAACACTGTGTCGAGTCGAGTTGGAGCAGTGTCTCATTTGCCTTCGGGTATTGCAGAACAGTGAGACATACGCTCCTCTCGCTTTCTTTCTTTTTTCTCTTCAATGGTTGCATGTACGTTCAGACGGCGTTGCGTTTACTGAATAGAGTCTGTGCTATTCAAAAGTAACTTTGATGAATAATGTAAATGTTGTTCTGTAAAAGTATCACTTCTATCGTGTGTCTTTACAACACACGCTGTTTTTTTTCAATACATAATAAAATATGTATTAGTATTATCAAGCGCATTTATTTCCTCACCATGTTTCTTCCACTAATCTTCTTCTTCTATACATATAATAAGAAAGTAAATCTAACGCGTCTGTACTTTTTCGATTTTCGTGACAAAAATTGTCGCAGGTGTCTAGGAATAAGTAATACAATACATTTCAATCATTTTTAGAAATGTCTGTCTGTCTGTTTGTATGAACACGCATCATTGCTAAAGTACTGGGTACACAATAAAACCTCACCAAGTATATCATAAAACATATCCTCGACAGTATAAGTTACTTAGTCTTTGCTTCATTCAAATCGGTCCACTCTATCAAAATTTGAATGACGGCTCGAGATAGCTACGAGTGGAAAGTAGATAAGTAAATGGACTTAATACATGCAGATGATTTTATTAATAACTATTTTTTTACATAGGGTTCCACGCGGATGAAGTCGCGGACAGAGCTAGTATTTAATATTGTGAAGAAAAATCAAATGAGTGCGAATTGTTAAAAAGCCTTTGTTAGAAGCCGCAGCTAGAATTGGGACTGACATTCAACCATTAATGCTTACTGTATTTAGCCATAGTGCAACGTAGTGAGCTATTATTTCTGGTAATTTAATTTTGATTGTATGAATTCATATTTAAAATCGCGGAACTTAATAAGGTTACAGTAGTCAATGAAGTTATTAAAAGTACGTACTTGTGAAACTTAAACTAATTTATACTCGCATCATATATAATATTATGGAAATGCCATTAACAACGGTATGGAAATTTCCTCGACTAACTCCAACTGTCTGAACTTCTGTTTCAATTTGCAAACATATGTGAATTTATGGTACACTCTCAAATTATTTGCTGAATAATAAAACGTATCATGTTGCTATTAGCGAGAAAACATTTTCAGCTTTATTTATTTAATCACCGAGAGGGATATATATGTTTGAAGTAAGTAAGAAAAGGACGGGTGTATGAATTTCTAATGAAAGTAACACGAGCGTGACTAGAGTGAGGGGTCAACGACCCGTCCTTTAGGGTGGGTCCCCTTCGGACGGGCTAGGCTCGGAAAACGCAGTAGGCGGTTTATTTTGATGCATTTTCTAATTGATTCGTTTATTTGAGTATTTTAGTATACTTAGCCGGGTTATAATCGCCGCACCCTTCCATAATGAGCCTGTATTCATGACATGATATCCATATTTGCGCGCTGTGATGAATCTTGCATTTGATCTCTATGCGAGCGCTAATTTCAGCTTGTTCACGTGTTCTTTGAAAGGTGACGACTTACTTTGATGTTTATTTGCGTATATAGTAATGGGAATACATTTGCTCGTTGGTTATATTTCAAGAAGGCACTTTAGTAATACGTAGATCAAAGAATAAATCACCGACTGATAATATTAAAGAATGATTGTCATACATGTAACCATTATCTTACTTAAGTGTTTTAAAAATCCTAAATAAATGTGAATGTTTGTTTGTTATGCTTTTACGACTTTACTCACATGATCTTCGTGAAGTTTTGCATACACGTTGTGAGGAATACAGATGAAGACATAGGGTACCTGTCATAAAAAAAGTGTTGTTCACAAATGGTAGGTCAAATTTACATTAATCCAAACAAAGCCGTGGGCACCTATGTACGTTTGTTTGAATGATTGTTCATCGCTTACGTTCAAACGATATAACGGATTCTAAGGAGATTACATAAAGTATTTGTTTATGTCATGAAATTTATATGTTAAAAAAATGAGGCGTAATTAAACGGAGTGGTAACAGGTACTTTAAAACGATTGTAAAAAAAATTTAAATTATAAAAAAAAATCTGAAAAATATTAAATCAAATTTAAATCTTTAAATTATGTTCAAGAGTGTCGATACCATACATTTTGAAATAATTTAATAAAGCTACAGGTTAACTAACCCACATTTAAATTTTTGGTACAAGCGACACGACAATTCTAATGAAAATAACTTCGAAATAGCGAGTGCTGGGAAAACCTGTATTATTCAGTTAACGTAAGATACTAAATAAAATTAAATATTCAACAGTTTAATCGGATGGCATACGTAAAATTCGTTTCTAAAAAACTATAAAAAAAGTACTTCCGTACTAGAATCCACAGTTGCAACACAAACAAACGGATTGTTCACTGAATTGGTACAAATAGTAGTAGCCCTTTACACGCTCGAATGGAGTTGGTTGAAACTGGTGCAGAATGAGAGTGCCACTGGATTGCGAAAGCATGTAGCAGTGTACGGGTTAGTACTGCCCACAAAAAATGTATATTTTAATGAGTGTATAATGATATATAATATGAGCGTGTAATAATATAAGTGAATCCATTATAAGTACTGTAGTACAGTCTATAAAATGAAATTAAAAAACTATACTCTTATAATGTTATGTAATAATTTACATTGTACATTCTTTATCCCTAGGGTTATGTATCATCATTACATAGTATAAAACAAAGTCCCCTACAGCGTCTGTCTGTCCGTCTGTTCGCGATAAACTTAAAAACTACTTAACGGATTTTCATGCGGTTTTCACCAGTGTATAAAGTGATTAATGAGGAAGGTTTTGGTATATAACTTGTCAAGGTTTTTTTTTATAATCAGGGCGGGACAACGTCTGCCAGGCCCGCTAGTTGTAATATAATTGAGACAGAGATAAGCAAAATCACAAAAACTTACATTCGTAAATAATTAGTGACTATAACGAAAATATAATATACTAACTGACCCGGCCATATGTTGCTGTGGCTCAGGTATAGATTAAAAGAACACGAGCACAATAAAATAAACTGGAGTTAAAAAGTCAAAATTAAAATATTACACCATCTATGAGATATTTATAACAGTCGGTCCTATAGTTCTCTGCCAACAAACTAATTTAAAGCGCCATCTGTTAGAGACTGATGAAACTTATAAATAAAAATAATAATCAACATTGACAATCATCTAATGTGTAATTTAAACATATTGAGGTCATTGATCGACATATAAATTATCCCATCTCTTACAAGCACTCATTTTCTTTTAATCGAATCGGTTCATAAAATTTTGATTATTGTATCAGTATATTATTTTTATTGTATTCATCATTATTATTTATCTTTGTTTATTGAAGCTAGAATATACTTATTCGGATTTTTAAGCCCATTATCAACAAAGTAATTTCGTTATATCGATTGAAGAACTTTACGGACGGTTCAGGTACTGTGACGGGAGACGTAGTTGCGTATCAGGCCCTTCAGGTGTGTTCACACAGGACTTTAATATTCGTTGTATTATATTAGGGATAATTTACTTCACTTTAGTTATATTTTAATACAATCTGAATAGTTTATCGATTTAAATCTTTCTATCCAGTGACAACCTTTAATAAACAGTAGAATCTTTATAGGCACTAGATTTCAGGAGACAGGAAAGAATTCGATTTATAAAAGTTTGCAATGGCTTATAATTGTATCTTATGTTGAGTGAATTAGGTACAATGAATAAAAAAGTTAGTTGCCTTCTGTAATTTTTTAATTAAAGATTAATTTGCCATTTGTCGCCAATATTCTTAAAGTTGGTACCTGCTTTAGTTTTCTTTGAGATATAGCGTTGTAGAGGTGAACATTGGTACATTCGAGATACAGAGGTTAGATGTATAGATTTTTCGAATTATATAGGGAAAGTATACACCGAAATACCTTGTGTGAAAAAAATAACTGTTTCGACTTATCGAAGACTCAGAGTTAGTTTAATGGAGGTCTTGGAATTGAACGGAATGGTTTTTTTTTTGAGTTGTAGAGGTCGGTTATTGAGGATCGATTTTCCGAGGTTCTACTGTATATTTATAAATGCACCTTTTTTGTCTTGAACGAGATATCATATGCTTACTTTATTGATCTTTATTATCGTAGGTAAAATACTATACACGAATGGAATATTTGTAAATATAACTGGAAAATCATTAAATATATGAAATTATAGATGCTACGAAAAGAAGAACTGAGTAAAATATGTTAGTTCTTTTAAATATATACGACTGTACAATTGCAAAAACTGCAAGAATTCCCACAACAGACTAAAGTATTTTATAGTTATTACAAACTAAATAGAATAAAAAGCAACTACTAATCTGTCTGCGCCCTTATTAAGCCTCTCTCCGAGACTGGACGTAAACACCAAACAAGGATTAACTTTACGCCACGCGTAATTTGTGCCGTAAACTTTGTTACGGGTGTAAGTTTGCAAAATATTATTATCTCCCGTTAGACTACATTATGTCACCTACCCGGGATTCGAGGTTATTAGTTGTACAGTGAATTTGTTAATGCTCTTACGGAGAATAGAGATTTAAAATCGTCTAACCGATGTCCGTGTCTTCAATCTTGTGAAAATGATTTGATATGGAAATCTGAGTACTTTACCTGAATTAAATCGAACAACCAGCTTATCCTGGAATGCGACCGCCTTTTTTTTCGAACTAACCCTGTTGACTTGACAAGCCTTTAAGACTTCATCGGACATTCCCTAAGCGTACCACTACTATCGATGTTATAATTTTTGGATTAGGAAGTGTTAGGATAATCCATTTCGGAACAATTGTCATGTCCTAGCATTCAGCATAGTTTAAAGATGTAAAATGAATGTGATAAAGACTGAATTATCTAAAATCATCTAGTTAGTTACTACTCTTAAGTTGAAAATCTGTCATGGGAGAGCTACACATGAGAGACAGTCTCTAAGGTTTATCGTGTTTACCATCTTGGACTATCATCGTTTAACATCAGGTGAGGAGATTGTCGTAAATGTATAAGAAAATGTAAAAATTTCTTCATTCTTTTTTAAAGTATCAACTCTAATAGACGTCAGAAGCAATTTTTAAAATAAATAAAAAATTTAGAAATATTATCTTTCAAGTTGGCGTTTTTATACGCCCGTATGTAACTATTAACACCTGTGATAATGTTTTGTAAACAAAGTTGAAAGAGCTATATATTAAATGGCGCACACTAAAAGCGTAGCCGTGTTCGGCAAATTGAACCAATTTGCAAATAATCCAACGATATTGTGAACGCCTATTGCCTTCACACTGCGGTGGAAGCGGACTGTTGGTACACAACGGAGAAGAGCAACAGATGACTCAAATTTAACCTTATAGAACGGGTTCTTACAAGGGATATATGAAAACAATTAGCTATATTATTTATTTGTATTGTTACAAACTTACGATTATTAGTGCTCACTTTACCAATTTTTTTACATTTTATAACTACCCTCTACATTCCTTTAATATAATCATTTATTCGTCATGCATTGTTATTCCATTTTTACTTATCAACCGTGAATCCAGTTTTTCTTACTCTTAAATTTACAATTTCTTTCAAATATGTTCCTATTTTAATTTAATGCCTAATTTTACATATCTAATCCGAAATCTAACTAATTTTATAAACGTGAAAATGCAGTTTATTTTTTACGCGTTAATTAAAAAAAATTAAATGTATTAATAATATATGTAAAAAAAAAACAGAAAAGGTTAACTTTAATCTCGAAAACAAATTTTATTCTCGACGGATTTGTCAAATTTTCATTACCGCGAGCAAAGACGCGCGCAAAAGCTAATTTATTATATGTTAGTAAAAATTTAGGATCTCATATAAGATACTATTATTTTACTATATTTGATTTAAAAAAAAATTAACAACAAGAAAGTCTTATCAAGTCTTTGATATTAATAAATTAATGGATAAAACTCTGTGTGAAGTGTTAAATTACTACTTAATAATGCACGTTAGTAATAAGGTTAGAAAAAAGTGAACTTTCTGGATACATATGAGCTGTGGAGGCCTACTGAGTAATTGATGCGTAAATCGGAACGTTACGAGGCGTTTTCTTGATTTGCTATATTGAGTGAGAGTTGAAGATCATTGATGTAATTTACGGTTCATCAGAATATATCATTATTGTCCCTTGTGTTATTCTAGCTCTTATTAATTGCTTTAAAACTTATGTAATCCTAATATTGCAAAAAGTCATGGATCCGGTGTTGTAATCTCAAATATTCATTTTTGTACACTTTATATCTCTTAGCATTTGATCACAATTTAACTAGTCTATATATATTCTATACATATAATAAAAATTAAGTGTCTGTATGTAATATCAAAATAAAAGAAATACTGATTGGGTATGAAAGTATACACGCTACAGACAAAAAAAAGTAATTATTAAAATTTTTGTCGGTGTGTCTGTCTGTATGTTTGTTCTGGGTAATCTCCAAAACGGCTGGACCGATTTTGACGGGAATTTCACTGCCAGATAGCTGAAATTACAGCGGGTTACTTAGCCTACTCTAAATTAGACTAGCTCTTAACCATGGCTTCACCCGCAATGCTATCTCCAAAACGGTTGGAGCAATTTTCACGGGACTTTCACTGGCAGATAGCTGACCTTATAAGAAGTAATTTAGGTTATTCTATTTTAGACTAGCAGTTATCCGCGACTTCGTCCGCTTGAAATTTAGAAAAAATATGTTTTTCACTGTAAACAAGTGTGAAAGACGTGCGTTGTACTGCTACTTGAATAAATATAATTGAAATTCATATATTTGTATCTATTTATGTCCTTTGAATTATAATGTCTTTTTGGTCACTTTGGCGGCCATTTTATTTTATTTACCGCGCTTTTTTTATATAACTCAGTAACCACAGTAACATATAAGAATATTGTATCGAATTCAATGAGCACTGTTTAAATTGTCAAATATTAAAATCTGCTTAGACAGAAAAAGTTTTATATCTTGATTTATATTTATGCAAAATTTCAGATGTTAGCTCATTCATTGCTTACAATTCAACATTATAATTATTAATAATAACTTTGAAGATAGAAGGGGTCTTTCTAATAATATATTCGACCATAAACGTATTACTTTTTGACAATATGGGCTTATTATATCATTATAATAACATCCTTAAGTCATTAGTTCCTTATACTGTATAAGTGAGCACTGAGGTAGTTATATGGTGGACTAAGGTTCCAAATATGTTGCTGATGATAAACCTCATTTGACACACTGTTAGTATTTATATATCTAATGTATACGTTACATGTTACTGTAATTGGCGTGCGTGTCGTACTTACAATTGTTTTTAAAGAGCAGATCTATTATGGTACATGGTCTCACAATTTGATATTTCTTTAATACAATTTTAAAAAACGCGTGAGGAGCTGCTGTTACAGCTTCTTACTAAATAACTATGTGATCCCATGTGGTAACATACTAAACCTGGACTGACTCGTGAGTACAGCTAGCGAAACATATTTAGATGAGCTTTAGCTATAGTTTTTTTTAACTCGAGGGTGATAAGTAGTTAGTCCGGTGAAGCTGGTAAGAACTTGCTAGGTCAATAGCGTAGTCAGTTCGAAAAAAAAAATTGTGTGTGTACTTATGTACACGCGTTAAAAGTTATACTTCTTTGGCGTAACAAGATAAAAATCTTTTCAAAAATTTTATCTTTCGCCTTATTCTACGTTTTTAGAAAAAACCACACTAACAATAGAAAAAAGGTACTTAATACACTGAAAGTTTTAATACAAATAAATACAAACAACAAATACAAAGAAACAAAATGTTGACTATAGCTAACTTCAGGGTGTTGGTGTTTCGTGACGGTGTGCGCGCGCATCGTAATAACTTCAGGGTGTCGGTTTTTCGTGACGGTATGCGCGCGCATCGTAAAAATTTACTCTCCTCATTCTTCCCTAACGCGCCAAAAGAAGTATAACTTAAAAAAAGGGGTGATAAGACGAGTATAAAAACGAGTATAAAAAAATTACTACCACAATATTATGCTTCCATTACGATATTTTCCTTCTACAAAAGCTCCGGCAGTATAGAAAAACTATGGAGTTCAGAGATTATTAAATTTCATACTAGCTCTCCGGTACTTATAGTTTGTTTGGGCTAGGTTAAACTAATATTAGATCAAGAGATAAAGAACTTTTCCTAATCTTATATGCACTTTTTCATACTGAAAAGTCTTTTTTAAAACCGACAAAAGGATTGTAGGGTTTAAATGATCATAATAAAATTAGAAAAAAAAAAATGCAGTCCAAAATTAATCCACATAACATAAAACAAACATTATCAAATAAACCACGAAACTATTTTAATAACAAATTCGTGGACACTGATTAATCTATACTATAATAAAACTGTAACAAAGCCAAATCTGTACATTAAATATTTTTTGAAAATTTTGATCGGGGTAGTCTTTGTTATCGATATAGAAGCCAAAATTAATCCTTTTACAATTGTGCTCTGTCTGTCTGTGCCTGTGAACACGTATCACTCTGAAAGTACTGAACCAATTTTGACGAAACTTGACACAGTGATAACTAATATTACAAGGTTACATCTAGGATACTTTTTATCTCATAAAACGCAAGTAGTTCTCCAGGATAACAGAAGACAAAAAATTGTAGTTAAGGTAACTAGACTTTTTTGCGACACCTTAGTACAAGAGTCAGCAACGTTGGAAGAACGAGAATTTTAGAAAAGCTGGTTCTTTAATATTAAGATATATTATACCCTTCCAAACAGAATTCAGGGTACCCGGTAGCCGGTTAACGTTGTGTTTTTAATGCGCATCACACCTTTACAGGTCAAAATTTTGATTTATAAATAATTTTAGGAACATTTTTTTTTTCAGTAACTTTTAAACGCTATTAAAAACATGAATTTATCACTGCCAGACAATTTTGTTGTTGACAATAATTTGCCCGATGATAGTCTTTATAAATAAAATATTTCATTTTAAACCATTTTATTTTTTCCATTGCAAAGAACATAGTTCATTTTATTAACCATTATGATATTCAGATTTCATCGTAAGCAATGAAAAACAATGATAAACGTAGACATATGACCTGGGACTGACGCCAACTTGAATACATGCGCCTATAACAGGCGCTTCCACAATTATCGCTATCTTTATCATACAGCCAGTGTTGCGCTAAACTATAGCTATAGCTAAGTTATTCTACACATATTATATTTAATTTACGCTCTTTTATGTCTAAATAAAATAATATTAAAATTACAGCTATCTTAACATGGTTTGAACATACTTTTTTTATTTACCAAAGATAACATTGGGCACATTATTGTTAATAACAAAAATTTCTGGCAACAATAATTTCATGTTTTAGTAGCGTTTTAAAGTTAGTGAAAAACAAAACATTCTAAAGTTATTTAAAAATCAATATTTTTGCCTGTAAATGTGCGATATGCACAACGTTTTCCATGCACACCGTGCACAACGTTTGATAAACGCAACGTTTATCGGCAGCCAGGTAACCCGCATGCTGTACTGAAAAACATAAAGATATATATAAAACTGGCTTATTGAAAATTGCTGTCGAAACCGTTGCTAGCTCTTAGACGAATAGTTACAGGCAACTGACAGTTGACGCGTCGTGCTCATATCTTTTTAATATTTATATTTTTCTTCAATACAATGGAGTGTGAAAAAGTTTTAATACAAGTTGAAAATAGTTATGATATCATTCAGTGTTTAATTTATCATTATTTATTTTATGAATATATTTTATCGTTTAATTTACAATTTAACTCTATCAACTTGATTGATATTTTATAATGTAAACTATACTAAATGTTATAGTACACGTCTACAAAAAAGGGAAAGGAACTTCGTTCTAATTGGGGGTCCATAGACCTCTCAAGCGTTTTTTTACATTACCGCCAATATATGTAGGTTAGTTTTTATTTTAACTGAACCCGGTAGATGATGCTACGAACGGGTTGTAGGCTTATTTTAAAAGATTTCTTGTGAGAATGTGTACCATCTGGGTATATGTTTTAGTGAGTCTCTGGATAGTTTGGATTCATAATTGGAAGTGCTAGATGTCGCTGCAATCGGGTTTTAGGTTTTTTGAGATTATTTGCGTTTAAAAATACAATCTAAACCTGTAGTAATACCGATTTGGTGCAGACGAAGTTGCACGGGTCAGCTAGTACTAAATAAATTCTATTTAAATAACCGATAGCCATGGCAAATTAAGACCATCTTTATAGTCCGTTAAATTCATTAAAAAGTATTTAATCTATTCGTGAATGCGGAAAAGACATCATGATAATATAAGAATACCCTTTTCTAGTTCAAGCAAAGTGAATTAATCAAACAATGGCCGGGCAAATATCGTCGCGGGTAGATGAGTGATGGATCCATTGTAATGCGACTCGTGACTGTGGGGAGATGGGAGTTTATTGCTATATTTGAGCATTGTTATATAATCCTATGCACTTATTATTCTCAGTTTTATTTCCTTTTTGTAATAAAATGTGCGTTAGAATTTCGTCATATCTGTTGGAATATCGGAGTAGACATTATGCCCGGATAATTTAGAATAAAATATATAGGGCAAAACTCGTCAGTGACTTAATATTGCTAGGTATAGGTTCTTAGATTGCCTTTGTTACGTTGGTACGTCATCATAAGTATTTAAGTACGATGCGAGGTCAGAAGCTGTTAATAACATCTAGCACCGCGTTTTAAAGGTTATCGTAGATACTGTTTTTGGTATCCCAATTTCAATCTTTCAATTTGGACTGTTTTTACAACGTCCGTTTATTTCAGATAATTTTTCTTCTTATAATGGAGTGTAATTAATTACCAGACTAAAGTTCTAACCCAAAGATATTCCTTAAGAGCACGCTTATATTAATTGCCATTCAATTTGGTAAGGGGCTATCGGTTGTATTTTTTCTCCTTCTCTTTCTCTCCTTTTAGTCTTATTCTTTATATGCATGGTTGAAGCTAACACACTCCTTAAAATTTTGGAAAAATTTTGAAATGGCAATTTAAAATTTTTTTAATGCAAAACATGGAAGCAATCTGTATAAATACCATATTAAGAATTAAATTTCTTACAAATATGCATACTATAGCTCTTTTATAAGAGTTTTATTTATATGATTATAATTTAATCTTGTTACAGACTTCATAGTTTTCAAAACTATAATTTATAAGGACGTTAGGTATTCAATTGCATTGTAAGCAAGAAAACACTGTACAGCGTTCAAACATATACTTATAGAGTAAAGAACTGTAAATATAAAGATCAATAATAGCATAACGCTTATTGCAAGGATAATGCAGGATTGGTGCTTACTGGACAACTTCCCCTGTCGTTGCAAAGCCGATTATAATCGAGATAAAAACGCCAGAAACCGCTTCCCCTTGCGACCGCACACCCTACTCTCCCCGTCCTTATCCGATCTCCTGTCAAAAGTCTTTCCAATTTATGTATTACAGAAGACACCCCGCGGTATTATTTATTGGTAGACGATCTCGCTCCAACTTTTCTTTTTACGCACCGAAACGATAGCCACTCGAATCAAGATGTATGTCTTTCGATTTCGAAAGCGATCGTTTCTGAATAATGCTATTTATCATATATATATGCACTTTTTTTTATTCGAACAAACATTTTTAAAACACAAAGAGCACTCCGAAATCGTGTTCCTGTTTCGAACTCACCGAAAACCGCTAAGCTTTTAGCGTTAACTCGATGAAATAACAAAAAAAACCGTGTCATTCACGGTCGACATGTCGCAATGAACAAAAAAAAAGATATGACGATACTAAAACCATTTGTACATATCTGAATAACAATAAGGATAAAAAAATGCACTAGGTTTTTTTTTTTGATGAATAAACTATATACCGGCGGACTTGTTCAAACAGTTTTAGTTTTCACATGCACTGTCAATTAAATATTTACTTACTATATTTCAAATTTGCATCTTAAATAATTCGATTCATAAATACAGACCTGTATTTCAGTATTTTAAGATTCACGGAATTACGGTATTCTGAAGCGTTGGTGTGTCCAGGGTTAGGATGATAGTACATCGTGTAGATAGACATAGATTAGAATCCTTGCAAACAAGCCAGAGTTTTTAGTGGAGGTAAAGATAAGTTGAAAATCTATTGGCAAACACGTATGGGTGTGTTCAGCTTTACTTGAGAGCCATTCCCTCAAGATCTAGCGTGTTTATCATCTTAAATCGTCATTTAACATCAGAGGAGATCGTGACCAAACGTTTATAATCGGTGTTAATACAAAAAAATTAAATACGTATTAAATTCTTGCTTTAAAATGGTTTCGCACTAAATGCACCGCGCTCGCCCGAGACAAGTTCGCGTTATCCTTTTTTCGCAAATCTAACCTAACCTAACCAAAGCGAGACAAAAGAGCAAGATGGCGAACATTCAGCGAACGCGGTGCATTTAAAACGTAACCTTTTTAAAGCCAGTATTAAAAATATATAGAACTGTGGCTTTGACAGTAACAAAATAGTAAAGTAAAATACTTATATATATCTATATATCTATGGATTATTTTATTTCATAGGTAATCTATTTATAGATAGGCAGAGACAAAACAGTTAAGTATACCTTCCTCCTCAGTTTATCAGTCGATTTTCTTTATTTTATTTTTTTGTTTAGAAGATATAGACGAACTTCAGTGTTATCAAAAAAATGGAAATGGACCGTTATTTTCCTTACAATTGAAACTTGAAAAATTAATTAATTATAATGAAGTACAGCATAAAATAATAATTATTGATTCATAAATGACAAAGAATATTTTAATACAAACTGTGCCAGTGAACCCGCACGCCCCTATTATTATATATATACTAAAAATACTATAAATATAGTAAACACTAAATATGTATATAAGTTTACGTAAATAAGTAAATACTAATACTATAAATGCGTCTGCAAATTCGTATGTTTATTTGCTAAGTTTTCACACTTTAACTACTCAACCGAACATCATGTAATTTTTCAGTTGTACAGCAAAAGATATACGGAACCTTTTATACAGAAAATATGTACTATTTTCAAGGGATAAATAAAATCTAATTTAATGGGAGTAAAGCCACGGGCAAAAGCGATTAATTAGTATCACTCAATATTTTTATCTCCTATCGATTTCGTCATAAAATATATATACTCCCCGTGCTTAACATACTATTAAAATTGATATGGTCTTTAAAAGGATTACATACTGCTATTTTTTATATATTGTTAAAATCGGAGTGATATATAAGTCTTTGTTATATATATTTTCAAGTATCATAAGATTAAATATAAATTTAATTTAATGACTTTTTAAATGAATTTAAAATGTTAAAATATCTATCAATCATGAAATCTATAAGTACAAACCATACAACAGATTTATTAATATTGTAAATATATTCATACCACTAAGTTACTATTGAGTTAAAACAGAACTTGGAGAAAGTTCTTTGGCTAAACTTAATTCCTTAGCGACTGAGTTGTTGACGTCTAGATCCTTGCAAATAAATTGCATAAAGCACACCATTACTCAGATGCAACTCGTAATATGATTAATTCGCTTTATATTATTTCATTTATTCTGTTACTCTTTTACTAGATTTTACAAACTAAGGAGAGATTAATATCGCTGTGTATTAGATACTTTTTTAATTTATTACTTGATAACCTTTACCGTTTGAACACAATCTCACCTGATGTTAAACAGGTGCTTGGCAACATATTCTCAACTTGATAGTGGTACTAACTAGATGGAGTTAGAAAAAGCCTTACCGCCATGCAAAATACGCAAACAACACTTTTACAATAAATTTTACAAGATAATAGAACATTTAAAAATTAACAGTTACAATTTGCCTTCAAGCACCTATCGTTATGTTCCAATAATCGCATTCAGGAGCTAAGTCCATTGCTAGGTTTAGCCTCTTATCATTTTCTGCAGTATCCTATGTAACATTGGGTGAGACTGGTGTTATTCTTTCTAATAACTTAATTTATTAATGTCAATAGATCTGTTCCTACATGGACGTCGATGGTGTATTGTGATCCCAGATTAAGAAAGTATATCTCCATATAGTTCAATTCCATGCATCATCTTCCAGCTCTTTCCGACCAAAACTAATTAAAGCAGTCTCTGTTTGAACAGACCGCCTCCAGAAACTGTTCTTTATGGGAGTAGATTGCCACATGATAGCTTATTTACAAGTGGTTCAATAAATAATAAAACGACCTAATGGTCTTCGCAGGACAAAACCAATCTATCGTTATTTTCTTAACAAAATTTCTTTGTCAGTGTACTTTTGCCCAGTCAATCTCCACAGGCTATCAGAAATGATTCGTGGCTGCAATATTCCCAATATAAGTCGTACACATTAATTTACTAATATCTCGTAATCGGCTGTTAATATAGTATTTGTGTTGAAGAATTTGACTTGTTTAGAATCTAAACGAGTACTTTCTTCAGTTAATGTTATTGTTATAAGTCTTATCTATGGTGAAAATTATTTATATTTGAAATGTGGCTAATAATAAGTTATCTATATATATATATATATATATTTTAACTAGCTTCTGCTTTAGGCTAACGTATTGTATCGGAAGCTCTCAAAAGAAAAAATAAAACGATTTTGAAACATTCTTCATTGGTGCTCCTATTGATCTTAGTATGATAATATATAGCCTATAGCCTTCCTCGATAAATGAGCTATCTAGCATTGGAAGAATTATCCAATTCGGACTATTATTTCATGAGATTAGCGCGTTCAACTCAACAAACCCTCCAGCTTTATAATATTACTAGCTGGCCCAGCAGACGTTGTCCCGCCCTGCTTATAAAAAAATCCTTGACAAATTATAATTCAAAACGTTCCTCATGAATCACTTTATCAACTGGTGAAAACCGCTTGAAAATCCGTTCAGTGGTTTTTGAGTTTATCGGGAACAAACAGACAGACAGACGCGGTAGGGGACTTTGTTTTATACTATGTAATGAAGTATAGATTAGTAAGAATGGTGTACTTTTGCCTAGGCGTTACGTAATATTGTTTGCAATAACGTTTGCATTCAAGATAAATTTCGATTGAGAAAAATTTTCACATCAAACACTGCAATAAATGAAAAAATAATAGTCATGTAAAAACCCATTATGTTTTCCTTATACACGATGTAGTGGTAGAAAATATATACTAAAATTGATTAATACGCGAAAGCAACTTTTAATGAAATCGTTTCATACCAACATAAAGTAAGGAAGAACACTTAAGTGCAGCCTTAAAACATTAAGTAAGCGAGCGCTGTAAACCGCACACGAGGCGAAGAAAATAAATTGGAAAAACGCATTTTATTAAGTGCTCCCTATACGGCCGCCATCACAAGGGATCATAACAGAACCGCCTACTGAGACAAGGAGGGGGCAACATTGATATTTGTTATGATGATTAATGGTACAAACATTCATGGCGCATAAGACGCGCCAATGGCAATACATAAGCAGACTTATGTATTGCTTTTTGCTTAGCGCTTGACACGGAAGCCGTCGGCCGCATAAAATCTTTACTTGTGTAATGTGTTGGCTTAGCAGTACGCGTTGTTTACGTATTCATTTAATAAACCAAACTACGTCATCAGCTTTCTTTATATCAATCGTTGTAATACTTTTATCGTGTACGAGACGTGTAGAATAGGGTTGTGAGATACTTTTTTTTAAATATTTTTACTTTATATCCGTATGTCCACTATAACTACAAGAAGCTATCCGATAATATTATCATTACATAGTATAAAACAAAGTCCCCTACCGCTTCTGTCTGTCTGTCTGTTCGCGATAAACTCAAAAACTACTGAACGGATCTTTATGCGGTTTTCACCAGCGGATACAGTGATTCACGAGGAACGTTTTGGTATATAATTTATCCAGGATTTTTTTATAATCAGGGCGGGACAACGTTTGACTGACCCGCTAGTTTTCATATAAAGATATGCTTTAGTTATTATTGCAAATATTTCCATAAAACGGTCATGGCTGATAACATGGCGTTGAATTAACGCAACAAGGTTCTAATACACTATTTTACTTGTTAATATACCAAAGTAATTATTTTCGGAATTTAAATTCGGAAATGTCTTGTGATTGGTTTTTTTATTCACGTGATAACAAAAGTAAATAAAATTGTCGATTTTTATTTTATTACCTAAAACATATCTTAATCGTGTAAATAAAGATTAAATGACATTCATTTTTTATATATTATAAAATATTGCCAAAGACTGAAAATGTTACTACCTTCTATTATGTCCACAAACCTATTATAGATTATTCATATTTATTCATTTTTTATTCATATTTATTTATCATATTTCATTCATATAGAAATTATTCATATATATAGAAAGGAATATATAAACTTTAAAATCTGTAAATATAGAATAACCTCTTGAGTTTTTTTATATTAAATAAGCATACATTGTTTTAAAACTGCTCTCTTATGATAATATAAAAGTTAGTACATTCTTCGATCAAATTTGTCGTCGCACAATATTTGATTTGAATTCGAAAGAATCCTGGTAAACTTCAAAATATAGCAAATCAATTCGAACACGTGAATGCTGAAACAAGGTGCGTTGTAAAACACAAATATTTTCAACGACGCGGCGCGGCGTGGCGACGCTATCTCTGTTCGGAATTTCTTGTCAGGATGAAGCCGATCGGATAATATGGCTATTTATGGTATTTTTGCTCCCGGTAGCTTTTCCCTTTTAATCGATTTATTGTGTGATTCCGTAAGTATAACCGACAACATTTTAATGTTACGTAAATTTTACAATATATTTTATGCATTTAATTTTATTTTTTTACTAAATCTGTTAGATGCGTTTCCTTTTTTATTACGTAAAATATAGATTCATATTTTTCTGAGGATGCTCACGAATCATTTCGTTTATCTCGGCATTGTTGGAAGATTATTAAAAAAATGAAATATGACGTTTCGGTTACTGTCTAACGTCATTTTGAAGAATTTAAATAGAAATTTCGTATCTGGATCTTTACACCTTATTTAATTGAAATCGTTTCTTAAAAGAAGATCGATAATTGTTGATTAAACTTACATTTTAGTAAAGGCCGTCATGTAAAACTAACGATTATATTAATTGTTTCGTTTAACCAAAGATTACTATTAAAAATTAAATTTGATAATTAGACGATATGTACCTACAGTAACGATTTCAAATGCTGGAAGTTTAATTAATTTATTTCCTAAACGAATGTATATTCCATTTTGAAACATCATCATTACATAGTATAAAACAAAGTCCCCTACCACGTCTGTCTGTCTGTCTGTTCGCGATAAACTTAAAAACTACTTAACGGATTTTCATGCGGTTGTCACCAGTGGATAAAGTGATTCATGAGGAACGTTTTGGTATATAATTTGTCAAGGATTTATTTTTAATCAGGGCGGGACAACGTCTGCCGGGCGCGCTAGTTTAGTGATAAAATAAGGTAAATTCTTTAACTTTATTCGGTAAATAAATTAACAAAATATGATGACCAAAGTTATTAAACTTTTAATTTAAAACTATATTTACTTTAGGCTTTAGTAAAAGAACAATAAAACTCGAATCTGAATTAAACTTCTATTAATGAACAGTATTTTTTTAATAAAAACACTACGTTTACTATTTTCTTAATTCGGAAAGTTGTTTCCAAAAATGCTACTTTAATCTCTTTCAAATGTTTAGAAGCCACTAATGTGTAAACAACCAAAGTATATTTCCACGTTCGAATCTTCCCGAAATACAATTAAGATAATCGTCAAAGAATTTTAAAAGCTCACATTTTTTTCACTTTCTGCTACAAATGTCCTAAATACAGAAGTTCTATGACTAAACTTTTTTTTTTTTGCGGGGTGGTAGGGTGTCTGTACCCGACTGGATCGCGACCACCGTACACCAGGTGGAACACCCGCCATAGTGACACGTTTGGGCGTGTCGCGTTCCGGGATCAGCCGGTGTATATCCAGCAACCGGAGAGGGGGCTGTTCCTGACTGGGTCGCTTTCAGGCCGGCATGACAGCGGCGACCGGCGATAGATAGTATGTCTTTCGGTGGTCGCCATTGTTTTTGGATTGTACTGTGCTTACCATCAGGCACAGTACAGTCACTTTGCCGAGCTACAATAAAAAAAAAAAAAAAAAACTACTCGTGTCATTTTAAAGCAGTTCGCAGTTCTACTGACAAATTCAAGTTATATATAGACTAGCAATTTCCCGCGGCTTCGCACGCATTTTTTATACAATACTGACTTGCGGCTATTTTATATTTACCTATATGTATACAAGAATATCTGACTGACGGGAAAATGACGGTTCTTCATAAAAAATCTCATTCCATTTTCATCACCTTAGGAATTTTATTTTCAAAACTTCTTCCTTGTGCTCACCTAAAGTGTACAAGGAACCCACATACAAATTGTCACGACCTAAACCTCAGTAGTTTGTATTTGTATATCGGTCAATCAGTTATCCTTTTATGTATTTCGATATATTACTACTTGCTAGTCTTTAAAGGAAAATAGTGTTAAGAGATCTTTACGTTTTAGTCATACAAAGATGTTTACATACATATACATATAATATCTATTATAAATATCTTTAAATCTTTATATAATAAAATATATCTTTTTTATAAATGAAATTGATATATCTTTTTTTGTTCGGACTTATCTCCGACATAACTACATCGATTTTGATGATAAAATTGAACAGGAGTGGCTTAAAATCGGTATAAAAGTTGCAGAAGTCAAGTATTTATAACGACATGATAATAAAAATAGATAAAAGACCATTGACAATGATTCAAAGTAAAACACAATATTTTTCATGAGAATGAAGCCGCCGGTACCGCTTATTTCTTATTAATATTATAAATGTGAATTTTAGTTTGTTTATTTGTGTTTTTTACACTTTCACGCCTTAACTAACAAATTTAACGTTCTCGAGGCAACTAAATAGGTAATAAAGTACTTTTAATACAACAAAAAACCCCAGGGCAGCCACGAGCAAAAGCTAGTATATACTATATGCTAATATATGTAGGATATTTTATTACACGTTTTAATTCCGTACTAAGTATTAATTGGTACCACAAGTATTTCATGTAGACCTCGAGAAATGGGGCAAAATATGGAGTGTGTATGGGCTCCCGAATTATCGGGTATTTCGAAAGAAGTGGTAACATCAGTTACGTAGACAAATAAATCGTCGTACAGTACCTGGTTTGAACTCGTATTTGCACGCTTCTGTTGCGGTCGAGCTCTGGTAAATGAATAGGCCAATTTTCCACATTTTCAGCCATTAACAACATCCGGCCCGCGTACGGGTGACGCGTCCGCAAATAATGGACGCCCGCATACACTGACCGTTTCTGTTTGCTGTGAAAAAAGCTTTGTCAAAAACCTATTAAGGTATATTTGGTCGTGGTTGTTTATTGGTACATAATATTTGGTTGTTAGAACGTTCATTAGCTTCATGTTTATTACTTTGATGTGTACATTGTATAAGTTATGGCGTTAATAACAAACTGGAGTCATAATTACCTTTTAAATTAATACGAATGTTTCTTTAAAAATTACTAATAAGTACATGAAAATATTAACTTTAAAATTCTGATCCGCAACCTTTTTGTATAACGAAATTTGGTAAACACTGTGTCGGGTAGAGTGGGAGCAGTCAGCAGTGTCTCGTTTGCCTTCGAGTATTAGAGAACAGTAAGACATATGCTCTTCTCTTTCTCTTATTGAACATTTCACTTCTACCGCGTGCGAACTATACACAAATTTGTTTATGAATTAGCTTATGCGCGTGGCTTCGCTCGTGTCATTATAGATTAGATTTATTCTTTGAAAATAACATTCTTCTACTCCTGACTAATTATATGCAAAATTTCACGGTGATCGGTTGAGTGATTATGCCGTGAAAGAGTAACAAACAAACAAATTCATTTTCCTATCTATAATATTAGTTAGGTTAAAATATTACACATTAAATAGTGACCCGGTAATAGATAACTTTAAATGCCCTTTTATATATGCATAACAAGATTACATATCATACAGTTTTACAGTTTCATATCCGGTCATTTATTTTTAATTATTTATATAGATCCTACTTATAGTAGTTTACAATGTTATTATATAGATACATTTAATATCCAGTATGTCATGTTTGTAGTAGTAGGATTTATTACTACAGCGCCACATTCAAACGTTGTATATACTCATACCATTATTTTTTTGTTACAGGTGAGTGCTGGAAATTTTTAATTCAAGCGGCTTCCTAAATACTACCAAGAAAGGACAAGTATAGAAGGTATAACCACAAATCAATACATTATTAAGGATATATTTAAAAAAATACTATTGTTTTCTTCTGATAAATAGGTAACAAACAAAGTAATAGAGATTATCCAAAAATTGTATCCTATTGGATTGTAGTATAGTGTCACTGCATAAAAACGCTATATTCTTGTTCCTTTTATTTTATCATATGTAATAATCTTTTCTGTATGACAAAGGTAAGTAGCATAACAAAAATCAATACTTCATGGATAATTGTGAAAGAAATCTCCCGTCAAGATGTATTTGTCATTCGATTTTGCGTGTGTGAATTCAACCTTCTCCGAGAAATAACTGTAAGCATGAGCCATGAATTATAGAGGCGAATTTAGTGAGTTTTATTACCTCTTAAAGCCCACCTAATATCAGTAATAAAAGCTTAACCGCTAACTTGAATAAAGTAGAAGCACATTGTCTTCGGTTATAAAATAGTAAAGTTGGGGTTGCACTGAGTTCATTATTCACAATCAAATAAGGGCCTCAAACGAGCTTTAATAGGCACAAATTACCATTATTTCGTTAATTTTATCAGTGTCACTGTGGTACAACTAACTTTTGATCGCGGCTTCGCTCGTTTTAATGTAGATTTGATATATCCCTCGGGAACAATGTTTTTCTGAAATGATTCCCTATGTCCTTTTCTGGAACCCTGACTACGTGCATGCAAAATCTCATTAGAACCGGTTGAGTAGTTTAGCCGCGAAAGCGTAACAAACTCATTTTCGCATTTGTAATGTTACTAATGGTATTTTAGCTTTAAAAAATAATTTACTTCAACTATTAATGCTTTTTTTTCTTAGTTAAAACTATTGTTGTTTCAATATGCACATACAATTTATATACATAGTAATACGATAAATACATTATGAAACGGCAACATTCTATTTTTGGTAAAATCATACCTGGCCGTCAGATATAGATAATTCTTTAACATATATTCACACTAGGTCAAATTAAGTGAATATGATCCAGTAGGAATGTAGGCCTTTCTATATAATAAAAATATACTGGGATGGCCACCACCACAGCCACACAGGCTGGGTTATCATACTTCGGATTCCAAATATATCACAATATGAGAGGGATAAAGTAAATGATACTTTGATTTTTAATGACGTCGACTTTGCTAATGTCAACTCAGCTATAATATCCAAATGAACTCCACACAATAAAGTTTTATATTCCGAGGAAGAACCGATTGTTGTGTAGTTACAGTGACAGCGAGTAAGTGACCAGTTCCTTTCAATGTTTATCGTTAGATAGCTATTATAAAAACTATGTTGATACCCTCCAGTCAATTTGTGCCCGAACACATAATATATGTCATAGTAGAAAATAATACTTAAGTATAGTTTCCAAACAAACTCAATATAACTTTACCGTTAGAGCATTTTCATATATACACGGTCGAACCTTAACGCCGGTAAGCCACTAATCATAGCGAGGCGAAGCTAACGATTTCCGATATCAGCGGTAAACGTTAACGACAGCAGTTACCGCTCTAACGGTCTCTGATACACAACCCATCGTCGTATCGCGCCCATAATGAATTTCCTATTTTCATTTAGTGTCCGCCACAGCTTACCTTCACTTCGTTGATACAACGAAAACGTAACGTTTAAAAAATGTAAAATATCATTCTTATTCAGTTGAAATGTTTTTAAAAGCTGATAAGAGTAACAGAAATATATTTCTTAGATCTTTTAATCTTAAAGCTTTATTTCTAATAACCAATTTATTTTGATCTCTGGCTTTTAGTTTTTATTATTAATTTACAATTTCTTTAACTTAAATAATATTAACATATTCTGAATACTCACAACTGAATATTATGTTATTTTGTCTGAATCATTGTGTCACAGCCTTAATTTTATTTGTCATCCTGTGATTCTTAGGAACTTTAATGAGGGACAGTTAAAGATTTGATTGTTCTGTTTCCTTAGTTTAAGCAACTTAATTGGAAGCGAAGGTATCATAGAAAACCTTTTACTTGTCATTATTTCCATCATAAACGTTTCAACGATGCGAGGTTTATGGTTACTCTTAAAAAGAATTATTTGTCCTGTATTCATTCAATAAATATATTTATAACAAACAACCATCCGCAATTTCACAATCTTTAATTTGGGAATAGCCTAGTGCAAGAGTAGTAGTGTTTCTAAGAGTAACATAATTTTTAGAATCGGTTCAGTAATTCCGGAGATTATCTCCTAGAAATGAACAAATGTTACCTCACTATAAAAACGTAGTGAAGATTTGTGTTATCTTCTACGTTTAGGTTATAATAGCCTATGTTATATACTTAAATGGTATGCTGTGTAGTTTTATTAATGATGTATTAACCATTACATGGTAAGTGGCCATTAGTCGAAAATAGTAACAAGGTAACACACTAATTATAGAAAGAATATTATTATTAGAGCCTTTATTGCTGAAACTATATTAAACATGTCCATTTTTTTTTTACTTAAGCCTAATACATCAGGTTATCTGTTGTAGTAATCAGCGTGTCACTTGACACGTAGGCCTCTTCTAGCTGTTTCCAACTTTTTCTATCATTAGCTTTTCTTTGCCAGACCGAACCACTCACTTTCTTTATATCATCTGTTCATCTTTTAACTTGTCTCCCTCTTTTCCTTTTACCATCTCGTGATCATTTTTGTCCATTTTATCTTACGGTAGAGGTATCTTGACATATGCCGCCCTGTCCATTGCCACTTTAGTTGCTTAACTGTTTTTATTATGTCTTCTACTTTTGTTGTTGATCTTATTTCTGGAGCTCTTTTCCGGTCTTTTAGTGAGATTCCCAACATACTCCTTTTCATTCCTCTTTGACATGTTCTTACTTTTAAAGAAAAAAGAGTGTTATTACCTGCCAAACATAACTCTTGAAACATTTCGACAAGTATTCGGTGACATTTATAATTTGGAAGTTGTAACAATTCAGCCAAGCTTTGGAAAATATCCCGCTGTAAGTCTATTGTACTAGTTGTTTCATGTAATTTTTTAAAAAGGTACATATATGTCATTGATGATTTTTAGCCATGCCTATTTTATATACACTAAAATAGTATAATACATAACATAACGTAGAAATTTATTTTATCAACTCTTAAATGGCCTCATTTATTTCATTTTTATTGCAATGAATTAGTTGTAATTTTGTGTTTTAATGAACTCGTTTTAAACGGCTGGACAGATTTTGATAGTTAGGATTTTTTTGTGTGTCAGAGGGATTCAAGAATGGTTTAGATTCACAATTGGACCCAGTAGGTGGCGTTGCGGTTGATTTTTTTTTTCTTATCAAGGCAGGACTACGTCTGCCGGGACCACTAGTAACCGAATAAAACTTTTATTATTAATGTAACAACGATATTGAACATGAATGCGGCTTTTACAATAATTTATTGATGTTTGTGAATGAAGGGTACTTTATACAACACCAATGCTAGAAAGTAGTAGAGCCAAGCTGTAGCTATTACTAGTTTCAGCATGAATGGGTCGGTTCGTCCGGGGTAGTACCACCTTCTCACAGAACACCGACGTGAAGTAACAGTGCTTGCATTGTTGCGTTTCGTTCGGTCAGTGAGAGCGCTGGAGGTCCACCACTTTCCCCCCATTCCCTTCCCCTTTCTCCTTTCCCTACCCCTCCCCCATACACAGGCTGGCAACGCACTTGCGACTCCCCTGGTGTTGCTAGTGTTTATGGACGGTGGTGATTACTTAACATCAGGTGACCCACATGTTCGTTTGCCGCCCTTTGACATAAAAAAAAACAATAATCGCTTGTAACTACATACGCATGAATTGGACTATACAACTTAATAGAAATAAAATATAGTTTGTGTCACTCAGAAGCAATGTAGCTTCCTGTTGGTGAAAGCATTTTCATAGTCAAATGAATTATTTCAAAGTTATCATCCTGAAACTAAAGTCAAAATTTTACGATGTTTAATACTACTGAACATAAAGAATATAATATAAATACAAATAAGCGCTATAGTATCTGGTCACTTCGCACATTACAAACTTTTCTTGTAGAAATTTCTAGAACACATTAATGTCTTGTTTAATGTTAAACAAAAACTCTTACTGAAAATATAAAAAAATATTACGATATTACGTTAAAATATACGACAGGCATATCACTGGGGAGCGACGGACACTTTAAAAAAAGTTTAAAAGCAAAGTCGGTAGGAAAAATTCATTTCGTTGCATCGTTTTCTAAAACATGAGAAAGTGACATTACCCGTCGCGCTGACGTGAGTTATCATGTAAATAGTTTTATTTCACGTGTGCTCACGTCTAAGTAGCTACATTTTTACCCAAGAGACGCAACCTACAACTGTTTTGATAGAGTTTAGCATTTCTGCCGTTACCCTGTAAGTTACATAAAATGATAGAATTCATGTATTTGATTAAAGTAATTTTTGAAATGAAATTTCTTATAGAAGGGATTGGAAGTTTTGATCCGTGACTTTATTTGTATGAAGAAAAGTGGTTGGACAAAACACTGTGTCGGGTAGAGTGAGAACAGTATCTCGCCTGACTTCGACTATTAGAGAACAATGAGACATACGCTCTTCTTGTTTTCTTCTTTAGAGTTTCACTTCAATCGCGTGTAAACTACCTAATATTTTTAAGTATAGGTTTCTAACAGAGTAACTGAACAAAACATGTATAAAAGAAACTCGTATATCATAATGAAACTGATACTTGTAATATCTTAGAAGTAAGTGAATAAAGTACTCGACACAGATATACTTTTATTTTAGATTTCCTTCCACTTCGAGTGCCCTGAAGGATATTTTTAAGTATCGAGATGATATTATACTTTTCTCTGAGACACTCCACAAGCGAGATAAAAATAATGTATATTAAAACCACAAAACATTTTCGAACGACACTTTAAAACTGAAAATATGGTTTCAATCTATATCCGAGATAATATTAAGACGTTACCGGGAGCCATCGTAAATAGAACAACCCGTGGAAACATCGCGTAAAAAATTTGATAGGCAGTAATGCTAAAAAATGTAAACGATGAATATTGAGTGGATGTGAAAGTAAAGGGATCGCTTTTTCATTGAGTGATCTCGTTTATTGCCCTTCCTGATATAATAAAAACCGAGTTTAGCTAAATAACTTCGTATTTAAGGTTTAAAATATTTCGAAAGGGTATTGTAGAATAAATATGTTTACATTATTGTAAATATTCACAATTTAATTCAGTTTCAGCTGTAAATGGAGAAAAGAATATAAGAGCAGATAATAACATGTATATTAACAAGAGTCCATTCCTGTGTATTGATTCCAGATTTGATTTTACATATACTATTCCCTCAGTCTATAATTATGAAATGGATGGAATATAACACTTTTTACCATTTAATGAAAAGGAAAATTCTGTTTCCGGAATGTTTTTATAATTCTTTTACAAATATAATATAAATACTTCTTAGAACACTTCACTATATATACAGGTTTTTGTCCGCTGCTTCGCTCGCGTTAATGCGGATTCGTTCTAAACCACGAGAACTTTACTTTTTTATCAATGAAAGGTACCCTACGTCTATTCCTGTATCTCTGACAACATGAATCCAAAATTTCATGGTGATCGGTTATGTAGTAAAGGTGTGAAAACATATTAAATAAACAAACTCACATTCGCATTTATAACGTTAATTAAATTAAGGTCACCATTCTTATATACAAACTTAATTTCTTACAGAGTCTGTTAGAATTCCAATATTAAAAAAAAAAATCATTTTTAGATTTCAATATAGTATAGTACTGAAATTATTTTATGTATTATGATTACTCAAACTTTTGCACGTTATAAATATGTATTAACGAATCATTGTATGAAAATGTTAGCGTGAATATACTTCGATTTGTACATCGAAGTTTTAATATATCATTACATAGTATCGAACAAAGTCCTCTGCCACATCTGTGAACAGACGTTCATGATAAACTCAAAATTTCAACTTCACTAGTCGATAAAGTGATTCATGAGGAAGGTTTTGATATATAATTGGTCAAGGTTTTGTATAAATTGGTTGAAATACAACGACAGTTGTTAGAAATGTTGGAAAAAGTCAAACCGCCTGGGAGTTTTCATCAAAAACGCTGCCTTTTGAGATATAACAAAACAATGTATATTGGGATATTCCCCTTTTATAGATCTACAAAGTAGTCTGCATATATCTATTTTTTTAAGGATAGCCTACTAAACTCATCATATGTTCTAAAAAAAGGAGACGTACAATTCGAAAGCAATTTATACGAATATAGTATTAATAATTATCAATTTAATTACGTTAATTACGAGTATATTAGACATTTTATGCACATAATATATGCACATATAACATTCTTCTGTGTGTGTGTATGTGACTGAACGCCTCCTGGACGGTTGGACAGATTTTGATGAACTTTTTTGTGTGTTCCATTAGATTCGACGATGGCTTAGATTCATAATTGAACCCTGTAGGTTACCCTGTGTTCAAATAATAAGTTTTTTTAATTATCAGAATGGACAACGTCCTCCGGGCCCGCTAGTAATTATATAAAAATATACGACATATGAACAATGTTATAAAATCTCTTGTAATATAAAGTAAAACAAAGTTACCATTTTAGACAGGGGTTGTATATTGAAACTCGAATACAACAAACATTTTAGCAAAATAATAAAATATAAAAGCCCAAAGTCCCAAATTTAATAACACCGGTTTATTGATTCTGATGCCGGACTTGAATATAGGCCGCCGCATTGACCCTAGAGGATGGACCGTATTGTTTATCAACAGTCACTCGACCAACTGATTAGTTTCCAAACTATTTCCGCAGTCCCTGTTCTCCCGAACCACAAAATCATAACCCCTCGCGATTAAAATAGGAAAGAGCGTCCAGAGTGCAGGAACGTATTCAGTTATATTCTAAATAAGAAACCTTATAAATCAATTACTCAGAGCATATTCTTTTAATTCTTTATTTATTTTATGTTTGGCAACTAATCCTCTAGATTATAGAATACGTTATATAATATTACAAGTTTCTTGTTAATAATTTCAATGTTCTAACGAGATGGTGGCTCTCTTGTTAGAATTTTCGAGTTGGTAAAACCGTAGCATGGTGTTAGGGTTTTTTATAAGTCTGCCTGGCTAGCTAACACCCTCAACCTAAAAATCTGTTGCCAAGCACCTGTGAGTATGTTCCGACAGCTTCACTCGAGAGCCAGCCCGCCTCTATGTTTAGCGTGTTTACTATCTTAGACCGCATCGTGATTTAATATCAGATGACATTATGGTCAAACGCAAAATCTATAATGTATAAAAATAGCTGTATTGTGTTGTTTTTTTTTCGAACTGTGTACGCTATTGACCTAGCAAGGTCTTAACAGCTTCACCGGACTACTGTATTGTGTTGTGTTGTTTTATTGTACAATCATTTATTGAAGCGAAACTTCTTAAGCTACATTGAACGACCAAAAAAGTGAACCAGCTTCACCGGACTACTGTATTGTGTTGTGTTGTTTTATTGTACAATCATTTATTGAAGCGAAACTTCTTAAGCTACATTGAACGACCAAAAAAGTGAACCAGCTTCACCGGACTACTGTATTGTGTTGTGTTGTTTTATTGTACAATCATTTATTGTAGCGAAACTTCTTAAGCTACATTGAACGACCAAAAAAGTCAACCGTCACACTCGGCTCGATGAAGTATTGAATCCTGTATACTCAGTTCTAGTCTTCAACCACGATTACTGTCTGACATATCATAATGTGATGTATGTTTTGTATGTAATTGATGCGGTATTTATAGTGTATATATTGTACGTATTTTTTGTTTTTCCTTAGTAATAATTTTAGTTGTACTTGTTAGTAGCGTTGCTTGATTTGTGTTTAATCAAAATCAAAATACTCTTTATTCAATTTAGGCCCTGAGAAGGCACTTACGAACGTCAAAACTACCGACGGTTCGGAAAAAAAACCCAGTCATCGAGAAGAACCGGCAAGAAACTCGATCTGATTTATCTTTTCATAATACATAACATATTTTTTGATTATTACAACATAATAGATATATAAAGCTACATTCGTTTTTGGTGGATGCATAGACGCCGTCATCGTTCACATGTTGATCCACCCTGTAATAGCCTTTATGTGTTAAGATCCGCTTGACATAACACTTGAACTTACTAGCAGGCAAATCAGTAATGTGTTTTGGGAGTTTGTTATAAAAGCTAACACTATTACCTAAAAAACTGTTACTGGTCTTAGTGAGCCTGAAATAGCCTAATAGTTCGCATTATGTATCAAAAGACATCAATCACACTTCAAGGTGATTTAAGGACAAGATTTAAACCGAACCGTACATTCTAATATAATAAAGTAAAGCTATATATGGTCACAAATCCAAAATTCTCTAGATCTTTAAGTACGTGCCTGACGTTGTCCCTCGAAAATCAGTGAAAATCAATAGTCGCGAGCACAGTTGCGGAAAATCAAAGCGACAGCGTTGTCCCTGTTTCGAGTTCACTCCACAAGACAGACGCGGTTGAAACCGAGATAAAGGTTTTTTTCTCAGTGTACCAGTAATGTTACTACGGGTTTGACATCAAATATCCTTATCTCATAAGCATAGTTATCATTTAACTTTGCAATACAATATTTTGATATATTAAAATACCTTGATTTATTACAGACTAGCTTTAGTTTGCGGTTTCGTTCGCATTAATGTAGGTTAGATATATCCTGCGGTATATTTTTTTTCTGAATGATAGGTTCCTTGTGTCCATTTTTGTATACTTGACAATATACTTTTCATATCTTTACTAATATTGTAAATGTGAATGTGAGTTTGTTTATTTATTTGACAGTTTGTTACGCTTTAACACCTCGACTACTCAACAATAGTATTTTGCATACACGTTGTACAGAAAGGGATATAAGGTAATTACTATGTCTTAGAGATGGGTAAATAATAGGTCTTTACCTATGAAATTGCCGTTCTGCAGTACTGGACATTCAACAAAATTTTTTTTGCACAATCTAATTAAAATGATCGACTTTTCCGAGCTTTATTAGGACTTTTCACGCATCACTTTTTTTCTCTGACGAAAAATCGAATAGGAATGAGACCGCTGGCAGCACTGCGGCACAAGCGGCACGAACATCACGACGTTACGGAGCTAAACACAAACCAACGCACCACCTGTATTGTTTCTCGCTACGTTCTGGATCGACCTAAATGAACCTCGCAGCGCCGAGCGTGGCACATCAAAAAGGCGATTATGGAAGCTGATGAACACAATCACGGCTGAATAGCAGCAGCTTCGACGTACCCAACAAATCTCCATTTCGCAGGCTAGGAAAAAGCTTGACAGATGGGTGCCCCACGAACCATATCGCCAGCGCGAAGACGCGCGAGACGTGCCTTGCACACTCAACAACACACAAATAAGGAATTTTGAACCGCATTGTTACCTGCGATGAAATGGATTCTGTTTAACCCGCAAGCGCTCAGCAAGTGGTTGGACCTGGTCAGCACCAAACAATCCCAAACAAAACTTACCCCAGGAAAGTGATGGCACTGTTTGTGATCTAGCGCCGGTGTGATTCAGCACAGCTTCTATCAAACAGGGTGGCAACTGCATGTGACTGTGAAACTAACACATAGGAAGCTGGCACATCTTCAACCAGCATATCACCCGCTCCGCTGCTCCTCACACAACGCGCGACCCAACACACAGAGACGTCTCCAAGTTGCAAGAACTGGGGTGAAGCTCCGTCACCGCCCACCACCACCTTCGCCCACCTCTTTTCCAATTGAAACCCTTGCGGGAAAAAACAAACCCAAGGCAAACAAAACCTAAAATTTTGCCTCCCGCCAGCACTAAAGGGCATCAAAACTGCCCCGCTGCATATGCGGACCAAACAAAAAAACAGTCGCATTTTCCGGCACAGGAAAGACCAATATATATTAGCTCGAGAGAAGCCACGGGCAAGAGCTAGTTTGTAAAGTTAGTAAGGATATTATTTTATTTTAGGGGCTCTACGATATTTGCTTATGTTTGGATTGTAAGCTCACTCTAGAGCCACTTCATAGTAACTCGTATTGGTTAGTCGTGTTTGAGAATCGGCCAGTTTATTTTCAGATACTGGTAATTTTAGTTGTGATATTTGTAGACTGGCGAGCCGTCAAAGACTATCAGTGGAATGACATATATCGACGGTTGACGCGTGTTAATGAATTGTACTTTACTGTATATCTGTCATTATGTCTGACCGTAAAAAAAAATGTTTTTGGTTGCCTAAAAATATGCAACATTTGTGGGTGGGAATGGCGATGGATCGTGATTTTCTTAGATTTTGTTAGAGACTCTTAATGAGGCTTCGAGTATTCAATTTTTCGATTCAAGATTATTTAAAAACAAAGGGAATAAACTCAGGGAATACTTAATTTTATTTAAAGAAAAAAAAACTTTAATCACAAATATATTTAATATACTCCAATGTCAGTAGAAAAAGAAATATAATTATAATCATTGTAAATTTTGACTATTTAAGATTTTATATTTTTTTACTTCTGAACCTATACTTTATCTTCTATACATATAATAAGAATGTAAATCTAACGTGTTTGTACTTTTTCGATTTTCAAGAAGAAAATTGTTGCAGGTGTCTAGGAATAAGCAATAAAATACATTTTAATCATTTTTAGAAATGTCTGTCTGTCTGTTTGTATGAACACGGATCACTGCTAAAGTACTGGGTTCATATTAAAACCAAGAAAATCATAAAGCATGTCTTCGAGAGTAACTTAGTCTTTGTTTCATTAAAATCGGTCCACTCTATCAAGAGTTATTCTAATTTGAATGACGGCTCGAGGTAAATACGAGAAAAGAGTAGTAATCTACACTTAATATTATAAAGTCGAAGGGTTTGTTTGGTTGAACGCGATAATCTCAGGAACTACTGGTCCGATTAGAAAAATTCTTTCACTGTTAGACTCATTAATCGAGAAAAGCTATATATAGGCTATATATCATCGCACTAAAATCTTAGAGCAGAGCAACAATGAATAATGTTTCAAAATCGGTGTATTTTCGCTTTTGAGAGCTTCCGCTGCGAGTTAGCGTTAGCCCAAAGTAACTATTATTCCACGCGAACGAAGTCGCGTGCAGAGGCTAGTTTTATTATAAAGTACAATATGAATAAAACATACCAACATGAGTAAACTGCAAAGGCAAATATAAAGTCTAAGCAACTTTTGAAAGTTCAATAAACCATTTATTTGTCTATCATAACAACTTATAAGAATTAAATGGACGTAATATGACATAAAGATTTGTGTAAACCACGCACTCATTTTCTTCGGATAAAATCCTCATTTCGAACCGAGGAGAGGTTTTTGCTAGCTGCCGGGAATACGGGATGAATTTTAAGGGAGCGAACGAGTGCAGGGGGAGAGGGAAACCATTTTGTCATTTGGCATACTTCTCTGCCCACGAATAATAGCTTAGAAAAGCTCGTAATTATTATGATTGAGCGTAATTTTTGCGTATATTGCTAATTTCTTTATTATTTTACATTTATTCACATACATAAATATGTTTCAAAGTTGCAGCTGGGGATTAGAGCAGTAAATCCTGCTAATCTATACATATAATAAGAATGTAAATCTAACGTGTCTGTACTTTTTCGATTTTCGTAAAGACAAATGTTGTAGGTGTCTAGGGACAAGTAATAAAATACATTTCAATCATTTTTACAAATGTCCGTCTATCTGTTTGTATAAACACGCATCACTGCTAAAGTAAAGTACTGCGTTCATGATAAAACCCCTTTAAAAAAATAATAAAGCATATCTTTAAGTTACATTTAGTCTTTGTTCATTAAAATCGGTTGGGTTTATCAAAAGTTATTGTAATTTTAATGACGACGTGACTTAAATACGAGAGAAAAGTAGATAAGTAAATGAATTTAATACATTCAGATTACTTTATTAATTACTGTTTTTTTTTAAACATAACGTTTCACGCGAACGAAGTCTCGGGCACAGCTAGTATAAAATAGCGACTATAAAATGCATTGTCAAATGGAAAACTATAAAGCAATGGTGTTCTGTATGAATGTATCGCGGATTATAGAAATACTAGCAGACCCGGCAGACGTTGTCCCACCCTAATTATAAAAAAATCCTTGACAAATTATATACCAAAACCTTCTTCATGAATCACCTTATCTACTGTCGAAAACCGCATGAAAATCCGTTCAGTAGTTTTCAAGTTTATCGCGAACAGACAGACAGACAGATGCGGTAGGGGACTTTGTTTTATATTATGTAATGATATGACCTAGATTTGCGAATAAAAATAATATACCAAATGACAATTAAACAACGATTTGTCTTATATATCTATACTTCTATACTAATATTATAAAGAGGTAAAGTTTGTGAGTTTATGCCGTTGTAGGGGGTAATCTCAGGAACTACTGGTCCGGTTTTTAAAAATTCTTTCAGTGTTATATAGTCCATTTATCGAGGACGGTTATAGGCTATATCATCACGCTAAGACCAATAGGAGCGGAGCACGAATGAAGAACGTTTCAAAATCGGAGTTCTGTTCCTCTTGAGAGCTTATGCTACGTGTTAGTGTTAGCCCAAAGTAACTATTCCACGCGGACGAAGTAGCGGGCAGAGGCTAGTTGTCTATAAATTTACGTTTTGGACCACTTGTGCCATCACAATGAATCTAGTTTTAGTGTTCATTTCAGTTGTATTGAAATCTATGCGACGTCCTGTCATGCGTTAAATCTCAACCGAAGGCTTAAATGTTTTAGCCTTTTTAATTAAATGTATCAACATACATACGTTTTTATGTTTATATCTATTGCAATTATTATAAAATTTTACTAAATATTTTTTTCCTTTACTGATGAGACTTCATTTGCGCATAATAATTATTTATTAGCTCAATACAATACAATTTAAAGATATATAACACAATAATGTTTTTAATAGGGAAAAACTTTCTCGATATCGCCGTAGCACTACACTTTTAGTTTTAACTAGTTTTACAATGTATTATAATAAATGTAACTTATAAATAAAGCCCGCAAAAGGAATTTTAATATAAAGATGAAAAATAAACAATATGTAAAAATAAAATTGTTTACGGCAAAACAAACGACATTGTAAATTTTACCATCCCCATAGACAAAACAAACAATAGATTATTTTATTGAGTTCAAGAGTTTCTTAGGTGGTAGAGCCACGCTGAAGCTGTTACTGGTTTCAGCATTAATGGGTCGGCTCGCCCGAGTTACTACCACCCTCAGTAACAGTGCTTACGTTCTTGCGTTGCTTTCGGTCAGGGAGAGTGCCGGAGGACCACATCCCGTCCCCCCTCTCCATCCTCCCTCCTCCCCCCAAACACAGGCTGGAAACGCAATTATGAATCCCATGGTGTTGCCAGTATCTATGGACGGCGGACTGTTCGTTTGCCCGCTATAATATAAAAAAAACAATATTAATAAATAAATATGAGCTACTGTAATATAAAGCAATTTCACACACGGCGATTTAATTTGCAAACTAAACTTAGCTTGTATTATGATAATTAAACAGATGATATACAAACAAACATAGTTATATAAATACCTAGACACAAAAGCGACAGTTGTTCATCACACAATAGCTCAATAGTACGGGCCACCGAGCCATGAGACCTGCTTAAATTAATTATATACATATAATTGAGACAATATTGTATAGTCTTGTAATGCAGGTTAACACAATACTATGTACTAATAATTATATTCATTTTTTAGATCTCCCTTCAGTAAACTTTTTCTACATTCCTACACTTAACACTTTTCCGGCCATTAAAAATTCACCCGGTCTCCTAAAACGGCGGAATTGTGAATCGCGAACGGCTGTGACGAAGTCGAACTAATTGGATCCGGATCAGACCGGTTATACTTAGCGCTTTTAGTGCGGAACGGACCGGCAACTGCCTAGGATATTTTACTCGTAAAGTTTCCAGACCGAGGATTTTTTGCGAACTGCTTTTATTATTATGACCATGGTTTAAAACTCCATTTAATCACAGTTCTTATCGATGTATACTTACTAGCATTTGCCCGAGGTTTTGCTTAGATTAACGTAGATTGGACATATCCCTTTGAACAGTATAGATTTTTCGGAACAAAAAGTACCGTATGTCCTTTGTTGTATCCTTGACAATGTGTATACGAAATTTCATTATGACAGGTTGAGTCGTTAAGACGTAACAAACAGACAAACACATTTACATTTGTAATATCAGTAAGGACTTCTAAGGATTTCTGTCCTCGTAAATTCTATATGATTCTTTGGGTATGAATCAACCTTAATATGGAATTGTGTAAATGGTAATGACTATCCTTATTGATAGTATAAATGCGAATGTAAACTTGTTTATGATAGGTTCCTTTTCATACAGAAAAAGCCATTGTTTCCAAGGGATTTGACTAATATATATTAAGGTTAGCGAAACCATAAACAATAGTTAGTTTATATATAAGTTTACTATACAACTGACTTAATTAGATTAAATAAAAAGATAGAGCTCAGTTGAAATATATATTTTTAAATAAAATAAGCATATAATATCAGATTTCACTGCTTACTAAAGGGAATATATAAATATAACAAAATCATTGTAATATAATTAATTAATAAAATAAATATAATACTATATAAGCTGTTTATTCTTAAATAATTTATCAGCAAAATCACATCGGATTCTCTCTTGTTTACCCGATCACAAAAACAATACAAACGCGACGCAACAGCAAAATAAAGCTGATGGAACATCAATCTTCGTCCGGTAGCGGCGACTCATCGGCTAAAAAAAAATCAAAAAGCCGGCCCGTCGAAAGCTGACCCGAATATAGATGCCTTTTTCAAGATTCCTACCGAAAGTCCTCCGTAAGAAGGGAAACATCGACGCTGTAGTATCATACAACGTTTCTCAAAGTTATGTGATATAAAATCGATTTCAATAATTCTATAACATAAAACCTATTATATATATATATATATATATATATAGATATATATACATATAGCGGCACTTGATTAAAAACATAACTTAATTTTTATATTCCTGATTATAAAATCGTAAATCAGAGTATTATTTAATGATAACTCTTAAAATATCTGTTATTTTCTGTTTATATAAAGTTACTAATTAGAATATAAGATCTTTTATTACCCCCCATCTCCCCCACGAACCCACCAGTAGTTTACATTTTGTCATCTATTAATGTCATGCATGCCTGTGATTGTAATTATTACACTGTAATTTTATCTATGTGTAATATTTAGGGGGGGGGCGCGCTGGAGGTTATTTTTTTTTTTGTATTATGTTCTCCCCTCTTTTCCACCCACCCCCCAAAAAACCAACTAAAATAAAATTATTTTTTTTTGTTTTTTTTTTTTAATTAAGAGCGCGACCCCCCCCCCCCCCCCCCCCCCCCCCCCCCCCCCCCCTCTCCCCCAAACAAACTAACCACTTCCAACTCTCCTTTTCTTGTCGTGTGGGCGGTGCTAAATACATTAGAAAAAATAATCCATACAAAAGCGATGATAGCTTATTAATACATTTCGATCACTTTATACCTAGTTCAATCCTACACTAACTCTTTCTAAAAAATTCGTGATGAGACTATAAGATAGTGTTATGGCCTTTTCTAAGCCCACCTGGTTGGTTACTACCCTCAAATTTAAAATCTCTCACCTAGCATCTGTTGTTGAGTTCCAGCAGCTAGATCTGAGAGGTTTAGCGTGTTAACCACCTTAGACTACATTTAGATTGCTGTCAGATTAAACCTATAAAATATGAAGAAACATATATTTTAATAATATCGATAAAAGGGTTCTTAATGTTGAGCATCGCTGGCCTACGAGGGGTCGACGTCATAGTTCAACTGTTTGCAGTGCCATTTGAGTGTTGAATTTGTAAATATTGGTCCGTTTTTAAGGGAACTATCGTTGAACGATTCTCTTAAATGGAGTCATTTGTATTGTGCACTGTTACGGAGGGTTGCGTTACACACTTGTATCTCCTGTGTGTTCTATTGACCACTTTCTGGCTCTAGTGGGTGTGGGTGTGGGTTACGTAACACTTTGTCAGCAAACGTGAGCGGAATATAAATGAGTTTTTGTTAACTCACTCTTGTATTGAGGTAACGTTTTCTGGTATAATGTATTTTTGTTTTAGCTCCACTATGAAGACGGTGTCCATGATTCTGTTTCTGATTTGTCTGTAGACCCATATTTTTATAAATATTTTCTAATCTCATAAGCTCATTTGATGAGAAATGATAACGTGGTCCAAGATAGTAAACACGCTAAACCTAGAACGGGACTTGTTTTCAAGTGTAACACACATATAGTTGCCTAGCGACAGAATTTCAACTGGATGGTAGTAACTGCCCGATACAAAATACATATAATAGTTAACGATGTAGATATGCTTGTTACACATATATATTTGACTAACTCATATAGTTTCTCCCATTCATACTCAACCCCCTTTCCCCCTAAAATAAATCCTATCCTTACCCTCACTTTTTTCCTAACTTTAAACCTTCTACCAATACTATCATTTAAAAAAAAAAATGGTAATACAACCAATTCTTGAAAAAGTCATCCATCATCTATAGTTTCATCTTTTTCTTTTTATTATATAAACACCACGGTCACCACCGTCCATACACACTAACAAAATCAGGGGAGTCGAAAGTACGTTGCCAGCCTGTGTTTGAGGGAAAAGGAGGGAGTGGGAGAGGAGAGGGGAGGTAGTCTTCCAGCGCTCTCACTGACCTAACGAAACGCAACAATGCAAGCACTGTTACTTCATGTCGGTTTTCTATGAGAGTGTGGTAGTACCCCGGGCGAGCAGACCCATTCGTGCTGAAACCAACAATAGCTTCAGCGTGTCTCTACTACCTACAGTCACCTACATCATAACGATGTTTTTCCTTCATCGAAAGTACCGACTCAGTGACAAGGATTCAATCCTACGTCCGAACAAGCTATGAGTATCTAGTGAGCCATCGTCGATTCAAAATCACTTAAAAACACTATTCAATTTAACCCATAATGAAACCATAAAAGCTGAAATAGCACCAACGTATAACTGGACTCCGTCACGGAAAAGATCATTTTCGAAAACCCCAATTAAAGTTTGACTTCATTAATGAAAATACCTTATTTTCTTTCCAAATAATGGGGTAGCTATATTGTTCTCGGCCAAGTCGAGCCCCTATTGTGTCTTGAACAATAAAAGGCGTAATTCACTGTTCGGGCAATTGTAGAAGGGACAGTTTTTTTTGTCGTTTTAATTGGAGCACGTCACAAAATATTAAGTACGAAGTCTGAGAGTCCATTTAATTTTTTATGGAGTACCGTTATAAGAGTGACGCGACCTTAGTTTTTCCATTAATTTTATTGCTTTTTCAGCGTGGCCTCGTAATTAGTTTGAATGGAAGTTGGAAATTTTAGGCAGTGCGGAGCATAAATTATACCCACTACGGATATATTATTCGTATTTCTGGCTGATGTTTTATTTCTTAGAGCCGACCGTAGAAATTCATTATAATAATCTACTTACAACGTCTGTAAAAACAAATAGTATTTTAGGAGTAAATAGCTACTTTGTAAGCTGGAAATTTGCAGGGACTTACGTGAATAGTAGTATAAATATTGCTTGTTACGTATAGTCAGATATTGATAGGATTAAAAACAAATGTAAATAACGCTGTTAAAAAATAAATTATTAACAGTGCTGTCTCATATTCATAAGAAGACGAGAGTGTGGTTTAATTAATAAAAAATGTTGAGGATTCTATATCATACCTTTTTTAAAATTTTGTTTTAGCTTTTATACAATTCACATATGTCGGCGCCATAACTCCGCAAGAACTTATATATATTTTCAGAAAGCCTTTTAACCACACGGCTATAAAAAATTTAAGTTAAAACTGTACAAAATATGGAATATTATTGTAATAATTTTTCTTTTCATTACGCATTCGTTACACTATATATTTTGGGTTGATACGTTTGGGTTGGCGATGTTTGCTGAAATAATACAAAATGAAACGTAAACTGTGTATATTTAAGTAAACGGCAGTATCCTTAGAATTACATATCTGTATTTATTTAACCAAATACATACCGTTAAACATATTATTTTAATTATATAGAAAGTAATTTTCAGCTATTATCACATTGCTTGAATACAAAGAATATTGCATTCTGTATATAAGTATGTGAGAACAATAATGTTTAAACTAAAAACCTGTAGATATGTTATATACATGATTTTTGGACAAAAGAAATGACACGAAAACGCACACATACGTAAAGTAATATTGTAACGCCACACTGTGTTAGATAAAATGTAAGTAATTTTCAGCTATTATCACATTGCTTGAATACAAAGAATATTGCATTCTGTATATAAGTATGTAAGAACAATGATGTTTAAACTAAAAACCTGTAGATATGTTACATACATGATTTTTGGACAAAAGAAATGACACGAAAACGCACACATACGTAAAGTAATATTGAACGCCACACTGTGTTAGATAAAATGTAGAAATAAGACGATTTCGATGGTGATAAAGAAATAGTTATATGTTGCTTAGATACGGGCCGATTAACGGCCGTCAAAAATAAGCTAACTAGGCCAAGTTTTAACATGGCTTTGACTTATGACGTATCTACAGCTTTTTAGTTATAATATCATTGTGTGAGAATGGAAAGGCCGATAGGGCAAAAAGTTATGAGACAGACCACAGGACCGCTGGATTGCCGATATACATAAAATAGTGGGGAGAGTCTAAATTTAGCGCAGAACAGAGACATGGAGGGATCCTATAACGAAGAAGAACCCAAAAGTTAATTTAGAAATTTATATAATTTATCCTTTGCAAGTTTAAACTGAGGGGTAAATTAGGTTTAATAGTAATAATAATACCTAAAAATGATTATCTATAAAAAGATCAAATTTTTCAATGGGCTCAAAAAAATTAAATTTACAGCGAGAAAAACAAGAATTTCATTTTGACTTCAACTTTAACTTTGAATAACTTTCCAAGGAGTGAATTTAGCTAAAAATGTTAACAGACGTTTTTTGTAGGAAATTAAATTCCCTTCAAGAATCTCTATTGAATTTTTTCCGGATACTAATTTTTAAGTGAATGACAAAATCCTAAAATTAAAAAATCAAATTCTGAAATCATACCAATTTTCAAGGCGTGGTTATGAGAAAACGGTTCATCTGACAAAAAAATTCAATCAGTCTTTTTTTGTAGACAATTGAATTCTCTTAAAAAAATGTCTCTTATAGTCAATTTCATTTACCTCGACGGTTTAGGAGTTATGAGACAAAAACCCGCTCCAGAAAAAAAATCAAAAGTTGCGATGATAGACCTCTTAATAATAGGTCTTTACCTATGAAATTGCCGTTCTGCTGTACTGGCCATTTCAAATCAAAATAATTTTTGTTTGGCTAAGAATTCTAATTTCAAATTAATTTTATTTTAAAAACATGGAATTCTTTTTCCAAAAGTAGTCATTTGTTTATTGATTAGTGTTACATTTTCATCGCATTTCAATCTTTTTTGTCATCATGGATACGTTAAAAATTCGAGTAATTATGGAATATGAGTACCGTCGTGGCAGCAACGCGGCACAAGCGGCACGCAACATCAACGACGTTTACGGAGCTAACACTACAAACCAACGCACCACCTCTTATTGATTTGCTCGCTTCCGTTCTTAGAATTTCGACCTGAAAAATGAACCTCGCGGTCGTCTGAAGACTTTGGTCGACAATGACGAATTAAAGGCGATTGTGGAAGCTGATGATACACAATCTACGGCTAATTTAGCAGCAGCTTTCGTAGCTGAATTAGCGTCAAAACAATATTGGTCCATTTGCGTCAAATTGGCAAGGTAAAAAAGCTTGACAAATGGGTGCCCCACGAACTCAATGATCGCCAGCGCGAAGTACGCGTCGAGACGTGCCTTGCACTGTTCAACAGACACACAAATGAAGGAATTTTGAACCGCATTGTTACCTGCGATGAAAAATGGATTCTGTTTGATAACCGCAAGCGCTCATCAAGTTGGTTGGATCCTGATTCAGCACCTAAACAATGCCCTAAACGAAAACTTACCCCTAGAAAAGTGTTGGTCACTGTTTGGTGGTCTAGCGCCGGTGTGATTCATCACAGCTTCTTACTAAACGGGGTGAGCATTACTGCAGATGTGTACTGTGAAGAACTGAACACAATGACGGAGAAGCTGGCACATCTCCAACCAGCATTGGTCAATCGCTCGTCTCCGCTGCCCCTGCACGACAACGCGCGACCTCATACTGCACAGCAGACGGTCTCCAAGTTGCAAGAACTGGGGTTGGAAGTTCTCCATCATCCGCCCTACTCACTAGACCTTGCGCCTACAGACTACTACTTTTTCCAGAATTTGGATAACTCCTTGGCGGGAAAAAAATTCAATACCCGAGAGGCAGTACAAAATGCCTTTGAAGAATTTGTTGCCTCCCGTCCAGCTGATTTCTTTAAGAAGAGCATCAATAAACTGCCATTGCGTCGGCAAAGATGCATTGATTGCATGGGTGATTACTTCGATTAATACAAATAAAAAATACATGAAAAAAATTCGTTTAAATTTTTTCATACAAAACGGTAATTTCATAGGTAAAGACCTAATATAAACATTAAGGGCTCAAATTCTCACAACATTGTTTTTTTGTCATCCCAAATAATATTTTCGATAAACTTAAAAAAAAAAATTGTTGATTTTTTTGGCCCAGTCTAAGTGATTGACGACAGATTTTTAAATGGTTTTTTTTAGTCAGACGGCTATTATAAAGTACCCTGCCGTAATGCTATAATTTCGTCACCATTTCCTTCGATCTATTATCACGTCTCCGAACACGTTACCACTAACTAGACTATTCGAATCTGATATTTGTACACATTATAGTATGACGTTTGAAAGAAAACAAAAGGAACCTCAACTGTATTCTAAAATAATTTCATAAGTTATCTTGTGAATTTTGAACTGTACAAACGATTACAATATGAGATCATCCGTTTAGATCCAAATACATTTAATACATACATAATTATATATAAATCGTGGATGTCTTCCTTGTATTTATTACTACAGCAATTCTTTTAAGTTGTTTATTAAAGTATATCGCGGTCTTTCGATTTTTCTGCCAAAATAATTCATCTAAAAGTCATAAAACCAGACAAGTGGAGGCAGACACGTCTGTCTCCGTATAAGTGTCCTGGCGAAATGCCAGGGTGAGGGGTTGTGGCCTTCAGGTCATCCCAGTAAGCATCGGATAGCTTTCAATGAAAAACCCACCTTTGTGCTTGTTATTAACGAGCAATTTCCTTAGACGAAATATTTTATATAAACCTTTCAGATGTCCGTAGCTCGATTCTTGTTATCGACACACCTAGATTTGCTTTTACTCAGAAATGTGCTATACTTACGAGAACATAAGAGTAAAACTTCTTTGTTGCTTTATCCGGTTATTGCATCAACCTGTCGGTTCATTTTTGGCATCCGTGTGCCCTTGTTTTTGACGCATAGACATAAATTATAAGGAGTACTTTATGTTCGTTCGTCTACTTCATTGTGCTATTGATTAATTGGTACTAAAGTGATCAGGCTGTATAAAAACAAACAAATTACTAACTAAGGGGATTAACTAAATCCAACATAAGACACAATGAAATAAAGGCACAGATTTCACCACAACGCAAGTCAAGACCTTGCAACAAATACAGTGAAGCCTATATTTAACCATGTGTCCTGAAATCCTTCACGACAATATTGTACAAATACTTTGGTTTTAATTTATTAAGGCCACTGGATATAAGTCATTTAAGCCTAACTTAGTATTATAAATTATATTAAAGTGGTACAAATACGTAAGTGTATAGTTGCTAGAATATTGAAAACATGTTCCACTATTTTTTTTTTAATAAGTATAAGCCCCCAGTAGCGTAGTTAATAATTTAGTGGCTATTCCATAAACTGATTATGTATTTAAAATTAAATACCCAAATGATTTTTACATACCAATTTTGAACAAGATCTGACTGACTAAACTTACAGTCGCTATATTGAAGTTTTCATTATCAATGAATATTTCTTTGTTCTCCTTATGATTTTTATTTTAATTAATCATACATACTGCTTAACAGTTTAGATATAATAGTTTGAAATATAATCAGATTTTTTGCTTTTTTAATTTTTCAATTTAAGTACTAAATTATAATTATATAGATATACTCGTATGTAATTTCAATCTTCGAGACATACCGCAGCAAATTTTAGGACTTGCGGGTCGTTGTTTAATAAATACTGTGTCGTAACAAAAATTATCCTCTTTTTGGTTTCGCAATATTAAAGTTACAAATAAAGTAATCTCCCAACGTTCCATACATACGGTTTACCTTAACATAAAGGAAAATATTTGTGTGTAACCTAGCAACGTTGTCGAAGGTTTGTGATCAGTAAGAAATAACAAGGAAACTAATATCAAAACATACTTTGTTATCAGTAAAACGATACTCTGTCTTGTTTTTTTCTTATCTCTGGGAACGATTATAACTGTGTATAAATGTGTAAGCCGGGATAAAAGAAAAAATATATTAACGCTGTTAATCCATGATTTTTTCTGTCAAAATTATAACTATTTAATATTAGTTTTAACTTTATTTGGTTACTGGACGCCATTTCATGTTCCACGTTGTATACTGCCATGGTGTGGATATCGCAACTAAGTAAAACACAAATTGGAGAAAAGTCGAAAGTCTGTAGTCTGTAGTTTGAGCAAAATGGGCCTAACTCCTATTTGAGTAAGTGTAATTTGAGAAGCTGATATAGGTGAACAAAAATACTGTTAGGTGCAAACTGTTTTCTTTTCAAACTGACTAACCGCTGTTGGTCTGACGGGCACCTTTACAGCTTCACCGGGCTTTTAGGGCGAGTGCTTAGATCACTCAGCTATTAGATGCAGCTTTTCCTGATTCCAAATATATATAGAAATAAATATTGCAAAAAACGGCTAATGTTGCCGCTTTCTCTTTAGTATAGTAGCCTTATTCTCAAATTTGTGCATCAGAATATATCTAATTTTATTGCAAAGCACCAATATTTACACTGCTCTGTTTTGATTCGAAGGATGTGGTTTGTAATATATACTTTACAGAAGGCGTGTAAACTCAGTACTCAGGAATGACCTTAGGTCTGGCCTTATGACTGCGGTTTGCATTGTATTTTGTTTTTTACACTACATTGCGGTTTGGTTGCATTGTATAAGGATCATTTAACATTACGTGAACTACAAGCCTGCTTCCTACATAACGCAAACAAATGCATAAAGTGTGACATCGTTTGTTTACTTAATTAGTCATTGGTGATTTAATTATTTTTAAATTCTAAATTGTTCTAAACTATCTATTCAAATATTTTGCTATTATATATCTAAAATACATACAAAAAGTAGATTAACTTATACTCCACATTGACTTACTATTATTGATTATTTTCATAATAATAGTGTTACATCAAAACAAGACTAAATACTCCTTCAATAAACGCTGCACTGATTATTATGTTTTGTCATATTTCACCCACAACTCAACTATAACTTTTGTAAATTAGTAAAAGTATCTTCGATTACATTTTAATCGTTTTAAACTTACATAGATTACTTTATGAACAGTTATCTATATGTCAATTAAGTATCCATCAAAATCCCTTCCGCCGTTTCGCAGTTTTGTTGAAAAAAACAAATAGATAGACAAACAAAAATAAAAACTAATATTTGAATTTTAGTAACGCACAAATATATATATGCGCTTAAAAGGGCCTTTATTTCGAGATCACAAAAACAATTCAGTTTTAAGTTTTGTATAGATCATTTATTATTATTTCAATGTACAAGATACATATTACAATTATTTATAACAATAAAATATACTAGAGAAAGATATTTAGCCGCGTGATACAAGGGTGTTGGTCTGTGGAATTTTTTAACGTTTAAAATAAAACTCCGTGGCCAGTGTAACCGAAGAGCCTTTGTGGAGTATAAACTCTTTGTCCGGAACCGTAATTAGAACTGAGGAAGTCGCTTTAAAATGAAAAGAGTTCGCGTTAGAACATTTTCTATCGGACTTACATCTTCATACTTTTTGTTTTTAAGTAGAGAACAAGATTTTGCAGCACGAGTAGTCGGGAAATTGATATTGCTGACATCGTAGCTTTCGAATTTGCCATAATGATTTTGTTTTCTCTAACAAACCTAAAGCTATTGCTCCGTGTGGCAATACCGATTTTAGCATTTGACCACAATCTTACCCGATGTTAAATAACCATGTGATCTATGATGACGAACAGATTAAGCATAGAGACGGGCTGGCTCTCAAGTACAGTTATCGGAACACACAAATGTTTTTCCGCAGACTTTCAACTTGAGTGATAGCTAGCCGGGTATACTTAGAAAAAGACCTACCACTATGACTTCATCGCAATGTTTTCCTTCACAAAAAGGTAGGACTCACTTGCTAAAATTCGAACCTTTGACTAACACGTTATCAACTAAGCCATCGTCACTTCGAAAGTTATTATTGCTTCCACATTCCATTAGCTAACAAAGTAACAGCACTCTGTCATGCTACTATAAAAAACAAAAAAACGTCTTACCCGATTATATAAGCACAGTACAAGCTATCTTAAGCATGCCTCTACACCCACAATAACACTTTTTCATGAATTAATTGGACAAAATTCCTACCAGCCGTGCGGAACAAAAGTTCAACACCTTAATATTATCAAAATACTTTTAATTTTACACATTTATGTATAGAAGATAAAAAGACAAAAGCTACATATCTCATTCTATCACAAAATCAATCGGAAGGTGTTAAAAAGAAACGGTATGAAACATTAAATGTTAATAGCCTGTGGTCTTTATTTCTGAGTTGTTGTTCTAGTGGTTCCATTTATTTCTATGGTAGAATTACTTTGTTACCAAGTCTATACGTAATTGATTTATCGTCGCTGAATTTTTACTATAGTAAACTAAATATTAACACTTAAAACCTGTAAGTGTGTTCATTTCTAAGCAGCCTAGATTATAATAATTAGTAGAGTAGAGTTTACAGTGGGCGTAGTCCGGTGAAGCTGTAAAGACCTTGCCAGGTCAATAGCATAGTCAGTTCGAAAAAAAAAGTTTACAGTGGGAGTCAATCAGTTTACTGTTGAATTCGAGAATAAGGACACCGGTTCATTCCCCACACTAGAAGAAATTGTATGTGATTGCTGTCGGGAAATTTGAAATCCTTTATTTTGTTCTTATGTTAAAAGTTACTTTTTGTTTAGGATTAATAATAAAATGAAAAGTAAAAGAAATATGTGGAATTTCCCATGCTTTAATCTAAGTATGTGTGAGTTTTAAAAACTATAAGTGCGAAAACTTTAAACTTCACCTCGATTGCAAATTTTAACAACTCCTGCAGTACAGTCTAGAATCGCTCTGTGAAGCTAATTGTTTGTGCAAATTCATAATTAGAAGCGAAAAACCTGGGTTCTTAATAAAAGACCCGTTTTTCGCTTTATCTTCAAAATACGATTGTCAAACTGTACAACAAAATAAACTATCGGTATTTAAATTAATCCTAATTAATACGATAAATGCAAATGTGAGTGTTTGTTTGTTACGCTTTTACTTTTTACCATTAATTTTAACAGTACTGTTTCCAAAGAATATGTCCAAACTCTTTTAATGCGAGCGAAGCCATTTGCCAAAGGTAACAGATAAATAGTTTGTGTTCATCATTTCTTATATTTCATTTATACAAGAACTGTTTATAGCCGATACAGAGTAATGGGCAAATTATTTTTCACTATTTATTTGTAACTAACTGATTCCTGCAATTTCTTTCCAATCAAAATTGTTTGTTCCTTCATAAGACCCACGTGCTTTATCTACATTAATTTTCTTATTTAAATTGTAAACTCTTACAACTCGATTGCCGAGTTTTTTTTTATGTCATAGCAGGAAAACGAACAGGTGGGTCGCCTGATGTTAAGTGATCACCACCGTCCATAGACACTAACAACACCAGGGGAGTCGAAAGTGCGTTGCCAGCTTGTGTTTGCGGGAAACACAATCACAACAAGTTCATCACACAAGCACTGTTACTTCACGTCGGTTTTCTGTGAGAGGGTGGTACTACCCCGGTCGAGCCGACCCATTCATGCTGAAGCCAATAATAACTTCAGCGTGGCTCTACCACCATCAAATTTTACATTCCTCGTCAATCTTTTTGGCCGGTTTTAGCTCTTCATATGGTCATCTATTGCCACAGTTGTCAGATGTCTGTCTCGTATTCTACCTGAATCTAGCCCAGTAGCATAGTAAAAAAACCCTAGATGTCTTTTCTATCATCATTAAAAGCATTTATTGTAGGTCACCTTTGTGAAATGTCCTCATTAATACTTGGTGATACTTAGACCCGGTAATCCTCTAAAAAGTTTTTATATGCCAGGAAAATTCTCATTAAAATCAATTCAATCGTTTCTCGTAGTCATTCAGATAACTTATAGACATTTGAATTCTATTTATACGTATGTTATATTATATTCTTGTAGGTGGTAGAGCCACGCTGAAGCCTATTACTGGTTTCAACATGAATGGGTCGGCTCGCCCTGGGTATTACCACCCTCTCACAGAAAACCGACTTGAAGTAACAGTGCTTACATTGTTGCGTTTCGTCGGTCAGTGAGAGCGCCAGGAACTCACCTCTCCTCTCCCGCCTCCCTCCCCTCCCAAATCCTCCTCCCCCTCCCCAAACACAGGCTGGCAACGCACTTGCGACTCCCCTGGAGTTGCTAGTGTTTATGGATGGCGGTGATCACTTACCATCAAGTGACCCGCCTGTTCGTTTGCCACCTATAACATAAAAAAAACATGTATATTTTTTATGTAGTATACAAGAATATGACTTAGGGGTAGCGTGTGTGGACATTGTGTCGATCGACGTAGATGGTATAAATATGTATAGGTACATACAAAGGTAGGTAGAAATAAAAAAAAAAAATATCAGTCTCGAAGCTGTGGGTGTCATTGTGCGGCGCCTCCAGACCATTAAATTAAATATATTCCAGTACGTACGAATCCATACAATGAGACTGAACTTTCGGTGAAGCACCGAACGTACTATAGCATGTTGGTAGGATATTTTGTAACCCGCCTGGTTAGTTACCATACTTAATTTGAAAATTTATCACCAATAGATATAAATCCCCGCTCTAGGTGTATCGTGTTTACCATCGTAGACCACGTCGTTTAACATTAACCAGTTTTGGAATACTTTTAATTGGTTCAAAAATTCTTCCCAGAGCAGCATTATCAGTTTCTAATTCGAAAAGTCGACCATAAATATAGTGATAAAATTTTGTGATTCCAAATATGATTGGCATAGCTTCTTTATCTATCGTTGAATATCGTTTCTCTACTTCATTGAGTTTTCTACTAGCATATGCAATTGGTTTACACTACTATACCTGTACAATATCTATTAGATATTACAACTCCTAGATCCGTCTCCGAGGCATCACATGTTAAAATTAATGGTAAATTTGGATCATAATGTGGGTTATTGAATGATGCTAATTAAAGTTTTATTTTATGAAAATATCATTCACATTCATTAGTCCAGTGAAATTTATTCATTTTTGTCTTTAATAGGCATTACAGTGACATCTAAACTTACATATATTAACAAACGTAAGGTTCCTAATTAACCGAAGATTATAGTGATAACATCGAAATTTCCTATTCCTTTTCCATCCGGCTATTGCAATGTACTGTCATATAAAATTGTAATATATACTAAAATGTGTTTTCATTCATAATATACCACAGGTGTGATTGTCGTCAAACTTAATACCTATAAAGTAAAAGAAAGGTAACGTTGTAGTTATACGCCAAACCCTAAAAACATTAAGGAAAACATGTTTAGTTTTGCTTAATATAGATGATTAAAATGCAGATATAATGAAAATATTAAAAAAAAAAGTGTATGTGTACTTATGTACACGCGTTAGAAGTTATACTTCTATGGCGTAACAAGATAAAAATCTTTTCAAAATTTTTATCTTTCGCCTTATTCTACGTTTGTAGAAAAAATGACACTAACAATAAAAAAAGGTACTTAATACATTGAGAGTTTTAATACAAAAAACAAAATGTTGACTATAGCTAACTTCAGGGTGTCGGTGTGCGCGTGCATCCTAAAAATTTACTCTCATCATTTTTCCCTAGCGCGCCAAAAGAAGTATAATTTCAAACGTTTAATTTAAAAAGAAGAAAAAGTTTAATTAAAAAAAAACGTACTAAACGAAGATATATCCTGTCCTAAGTAAATATGTAAAACATACAATCACAACACACCTGCACAGTCATCTTACATCGATATACACCGAAATCGAGCTTATTTTGTGCGCAAGCCATTCAACTTTATTGATATAGAATATTGGAAACAACGGTATCAGCGACACATTTGAATTCAAAATGCTGTTTGTTATACCTTTTATTACAAATAAATTTCGACTGTACAGCACAAGTATAGAGTTCTATTTCTGGTGGTAAGCGAATGGTGAGTTCGCTAGGGTCGAGATGCCGATTTGTGAGGCCCCGATACGTTCCGTGTAGTTGGAACACAGCCAACCGCTAGACGTAGCCTCCGAGCTCATAGTTCAGCCGGCCGCAACGTTTTATCTATTCAGAATTGAAAGCTGTAATAATAAAATTGTCTGACCACGTTTGCAAAGGCTGTTCTGTTAAGCTAATACAAAGTTATCTGGCCAGACCGACCGCGTACATTTTCAGTAATTGAAACAGTCGGTATGTGGGCTAATATACCGAAACGGTAATGAGGAATACTTAAACGAATATAATTGTTGTTACGAATACTGGTGTTATATGCAATACATTCTTTTTTATGTTATTTTTCTCTTGAGAAATTATGCAAAACATTACGTAGATCCTTTTTTTATTTATATCTTAATGCTTTTATTTCTATATCAGTTCCATACACTTTAATTTAATTTAAAGAATGAAAATTATAACTAAAAGTAAAGTACATTTAAGAAAAGATGTATTTCTATATAAATAAAAAATAACTGCAGAATGTATGCGCATTACTTAAACAGGCAGAACCTAATTTACTAATTATTTTTTGTTGCGTGTATAAATAATTGTCAGGACAAGATGTATAAGAAAGAAAATGTTTGAAAAATTGTACGGGATAAATGGAATATCTGGTTTAAAAATTTCCATATAAAAAGTCAATCAGTGAGAGAGAACGCGGTAATGAAAAAAATTTGATAGATTGACATTCACTTGTTTAATTAATTTCATTGTCGTAGTGTAAAAGACAAATTTTTATCTCATTTTTTTTTATTAGTACTCCTGTGCAAAGCCGAGCGGGGAGCTAGTAGTAAATACGGCCCTAATAAGAAGTAAATGAGCGTCACCAATGGCCACCCAACAATTTAAAAGTACTCCATATTTCAACTATTACATTTAGACTGCAAACCATAAAATTGTATGTACAATATACTGACCTACAGCTTCCTACCAGCCTACAGGTTAATAAATATAATAATATTTTTTCAAATCTGTCTTGTAATTTTAGAGATTTGCGCGTTATATCAAACAGAATAACATTCAAAATTCTTTTCAATACATATGGTACTTGGATTAATACAATCACCACGTGACACTGACTGAATTGTCGATAAGGACTCCCGGTGACAAATAAAAAAAAAAAGTTTGTGTGTACTTATATACACGCGTTAGAAGTTATACATATTTGGCGTAACAAGATAAAAATATTTTCAAAAGTTTTATCTTTTGCCTTATTCTAAGTTTGTAGAAAAAACGACACTAACAATAAAAATAGGTATTTAATACATTGACAGTTTTAATACAAAGAAAAAAAAAACCACAAACACAAAGAAACAAAATGTTGACTATAGCTAACTTCAGTGTGTCAGTTTTTCGTGACGGTGTACGCGCGCATCGTATAAATTTACTTTCATAATTTTTCCCTAACGCTCCAAAAGAAGTATAACTTCAAAAAACTATCCTTTATGCTTCATAATCTTGGAGGTACGATTTGTGAATTACATCAATTGATTTTCCATTTCAGAAATACAAAAATGGTATGTTTAATTATGAACGAAGTCATTAACGTCGCCCGCAAATTGTGTTTCATATTGGGCGAAATGCATTCGCAATTATTAATGCACCCTGGAGACGAGGGCTGGTACGCGTTTAATACGTGTTCGGACTTTTAATTCAGACAAAACACGCAGATATACAATGGTATTTAATTCCCGTAGTATAATTTATCATGTGGTCGGAATGGTCACTATATTGATCGACCGTGCGTCGGTGTTTCTCAATCTAAAGTCGCATACCGTTAATAACACTGGCAGCACTTTAAATACTGTACTATAAATACATACACTACTAGCTAATATCCTGGACTTCCTTAACAATATATTTTACATACAGAAAAAAAACATAAAAACATTAAGGCAAAAATATATTTCGCTTACAAAATTTATTTATAAACACTTTCTTTACTTACTCTCTACTCCGCATGCGCACCACATCGCTTACCTCACCTCACACATCGCTGAAAGCGAAGTTCTTTTAAAAATCATAATTTCTTAAAATTTTAATGACCTCATATATAATAAAGATATCGTGATTTTTTTTTAGACAAGGGTTTAGTGTCTAATGAGTAAAACTAAAAAAAAAATCGAGGCAGTCATAACAACTGCTAACCGAATTGAAAACTCAACAATGAAAAAACTGTGCTCTTTTTTGAATTTTTTAAATCAATTATAATCTGATTTATTTAAAATTCATAATTTATATAATACTAGGGATGACCATTGTTAATTAAAGACATCGATAATACAACATCGATTTTTATAATTTACTAGCTGGCCCGGCAGACGTTGTCCCGCCCTGATTATAAAAAAATCCTTGACAGAAACGTTCCTTATGAATCACTTTATCCACTGGTGAAAACCGCATGAAAATCCGTTCAGTAGTTTTTGAGTTTATCGCGAACAGACAGACAGACAGACGCGGTAGGGGACTTTGTTTTATACTATGTAATGATTAACATTAGTCTGGTTTTCACATATATTTACACTTGGATCAATAATTATATTTATTTTTATCCATTAATCAAATATATGATGAGCCGGACAATTTTATACAACATATCGATATTACATATACACAGACTATTTACACGCATTACACATCGCTAGTCTGACGCAAACGAGCATTTCAGTGAAGCTTTGCTAGCATGTCAAAGTCATCGGTGCCGCAAACTCGTAAGTTTTTCTCCAACCAAAAATCACTCAACAATGCTAAAGAAATCTTCGCTTCTAAAACTAATCGAAGTCTAACCAGTCGTTTTCCAGTGATACGCATACAATGCCAGACCTCTTTTATGTAAGCAGATGATCAAATTGGTGCGTTGGTATGATTTTTTCCAATAATCGCTTATGATGTAACATTTATTTAAATATTTTATCCTATTCCGATAAGTGATTATGCTATAGCTGATGATAAGCATAGAGCAATCCATACACAACAATAACCATTCATAGATATACAATACGTTAGTAATCGTTGCAGTCATGTAGATCTTAAATCCTCTCGGTATCTAAATATACCCCGAACGCAACAAACTAAAAGAGAATTCTATAGCTGCTCATAAGGTATACTCTATATAGCTACAGTCATTGTCACACAGAAATTGATAGATATACCCCCAATACAATTTACATACACAGCTACATATTCGTTCTCTTTTTCATTTCAGAATGGACCCAAAATCTACAAGATCTAGAGAATGTATAAAGAAATCATTATTACGCAATTCACATTACCACCCCTACAAATTTTCTTCCATAGAACAATCCCAAATAAGCCAGGAAATCTTGATAAATCCTTTAAAACGTCTAACAATATACGTTTCCTTTACCCTAGCTTCCATTTTCAAAATTAAATTGCCAAGACTGAATGTAATGCAATCCAGCTTGCACCTCTTTCAATAAGTACCATTTCTTATGTATTAACCTCATCTGGAATAGGTTTTATTAATAATTATGATATAGAAGACAGGCCTGCAGTTCAGTCCAGCCTATAATTACTTACAGTTATAATAAGTTGCTCTGTCTGATGACTAAATTGGAGCACTTTTTTGTAGGTGGTAGAGCCACGATGAAGCTACTACTGGTTTCAGCATGAATGGGTCGGCTCGCCCGCGGTAGTACCACCCTCTCAGAGAAAACCGACGTGAACATTGCTTGCATTGTTGCGTTTCGTTCGGTCAGTGAGAGCGCCGGAGACCCACCTCCTCTTCCCCCCCCCCTTCCCGTCCCTCCCCCCTAACACAGGCTGGCCACGCACTTGCGACTGCCCTGATATTGCTAGTGTCTATGGACGGCGGTGATCACTTACCATCAGGTGACCCGTCTGTTCGTTTGCCTCATATAGTATAAAAAAAACTTGTGCAGGATTTCTTTTTCTTCCAATTGATGGAAGTAAATCAGTATTATAACATAATAATTACATATTATAAAACAAAGTCCTCTACCACGTCTGTCTGTCTGTCTGTTCGCGATAAACTCAAAAACTACTGAACGGATTTTCATGCGGTTTTCACCAGTAGATAAAGTGATTCACGAGAAAGGTTTAGGCATATAATTTGTTAAGATTTTTGAAGTTATATTTCTTTTGGCGCGTTAGGGAAAAATGGTGAGAGTAAATTTTTACGATGCGCGCGCACACCGTCACGAAAAACCGACACCCTGAAGTTAGCTATAGTCTACATTATGTTTCTTTGTATTTGTTGTTCGTATTTCTGTGTATTAAAACTTTCAATGTATTAAATACCTTTTTTCTATTGTTAGTGTCGTTTTTTCTACAAACGTAGAATAAGGCGAAAGATGACATTTTTGTAAAGATTTTTATCATGTTACGCCAAAGAAGTATAACTTCTAACGCGTGTACATAAGTACACATACACTTTTTTTTATTATTAGGGTGGGAAAATGTCCGCTGGCCCTTTAGTATCGTTACATAGTATAAAACAAAGTCCCCTGCCGCGTCTGTCTGTCTGTCTGTTCGCGATAAACTCAAAAACTACTGAACGGATTTTCAACCGGTTTTCACCAGTGGATAAAGTGATTCATGAGGAACGTTTTGGTGTATAATTTGTCAAGGATTTTTTTATAATCAGGGCTGGACAACGTCTGCCGGGCCCGCTAGTTAAATAATAAATTCAGAGGAACAAAAACTGAGTAACACTAGTGTGGCTGATTTTCACGCGCACATACCGAAATACTACAGAAATACAGATTTACTTGAGGATGGTGTAGGTAGACAAAGGGACATTGGAAAACCGCCTTAGCGCCATTATAAGATCTCATTAGTTGATTCCTGCCTGCTTGGTTGGGCATTCAAAAAATAACAAAGGCCTAGAACCATTTATGTTCATTTCCACATCAAATCGAATTCCCCACCCTATGCCTGATATATGCAATAGTTTTATTAATATATACGGATTACTACATTTGCATTCATCGAAAATTCATCATAATTGTAAGAGTCGAAATAACGTAGTTCGAACACGCTCCCATTGACTCATCATTACATCAAAATTCGCTTTAATAACGAGCTATTATAACAGGGATAAATTAATCACAATGTAACAGAACAGATAATATCTTTTAATAACAGACTGAGTAATAAATTACTTTGTCGTTCGAATGATACTATCGCTAATTAATTAAAAATCATATTATGGTGTCTAGCTCAGTTTTTAGCATATTTCATTACTATTAAGACGGGTAAAATAATTTATATAGTGGTAGGTATCTAGTACCTTCCACTCCAAAGTCTTTAGCAAAGTAATTTTTTGTTTTTGAAAGTAGTGTTAAAGTGCCGGTATCTTCTTATTTTATATGTTTACAGTCATGCCAATACCGTTTGGGGTTATAGCCATATGTTAACTATAACAAACAATAATATAAATACGATAATAATTGTTTATAATTGAAGAATATTGATATCAATAATTTTTAAATAATATTCTATTAAATTAGTAAAACTCAGGACACTAAATTATGTAATTGATTTTATAGTTTGAAAAGACGCAAAGACAGAGGATCAAATAAAAAAAACGAATTTTATATCTTCATAAATTAGAATGTAGATGGCGTTAAAAAGTAATTTGCGGAAAACATAAAAAATGTCAAATATCGAATGAAGAATGAGCAGGATAGATAGCGTTTCAACATGTCTGAATAATAAGTTGAAGGATACACAATAATAAAAGAAATTCCGTGTTAAATCATTTCGGTTAATATGGTTTACTTGTGTAATTTCTTACGGCGCAGATAGTGAAGAAAATAATGCCTTACATAAAATGGATTTAAAAACAAATATTACAAAGTAAAAGCAGTTCCTTCGGTATGTACTTTTCTCTAATTTTCTATATCTTCTATATCTATACATATAATAAGGATGTAAATCTAACGTGTCTGAACTTTTTAGATTTTATAAATAATAATAAACATTTCATTATTTTTTAAAATGTCGGTCTGCCTGTTTGTTCGCACACGCATCACCGCTAAAGTACTATGTTCACGATAAAACATATCCTCGAGTAACATTTAGTCTTGGTTTCATTAAAATCGGTTCACTCTATCAAAAGTTATTGTAATTTTTATGGCAACGCAACTTGGTACGGGAGAAAAGTAAGTAAATGGACATAATATTAATATATTAGTCACTGTTTTTTACATTAGTTTCCGTGCGGACGGAGTCGCGGGCACAGCTAGTAGTGAAACAAGTTTAGATAAATAATAATTTTCTATTATTTAAGTTTAAATGATATATATATCATTTCAAGTGCGTAGGCGTTATCTAAATAAATTTAAATGCGGCCTCCAGCCCAAGAAATGTTAATCCCAGTGGTCGTATCGTCGGGTTTACGTAGACAAAAGGAAAAGAAACCAGAAAAATACATTACCACCCGAACGCCTTATGTTCTGTTCTTGGATAGGCCGCAATAATGCAGCCTCCATTTGTCAGGATAAACAGGCTACGTGAAGAAAAACTGGCTCTGTTACCTACAAATATTTCGCCAAAACTTTCTTGTTTCCAGGAAAGATTTCCAAACTAAAAGCCTGTAATGTTCAAAGATAAATCTATCCACCTATCTAGAGGTTTTAGAACGTTTGATTGTATACAGTTATCTATATACACTAATAAATCGAAATATATGTTTATAGTAATAATTTTGTTTCTCTGTATGGCTATATGTTTTGGCTTAGTTATGTAACCGGTAAACCGATCTGGACGGGACTCTTACTGGCAGATAGCTGATGTTATAAGGAGTACCTAAGACTATGTTTATTTCATAAAAACAAATTAGGAATCCACGCAGATATAATAAACTAAACAAACAGTGCCTAGTACAGAGCGCGCCCCATGCGAACTGTTATACCCCTGATTCCCTCTTCCAGTAATGCTGACCAAGCCTGACTCCGTTCCTCCCTACTTCCAAGTCAGCTTTCCTGTTCACTCATTACACACACCCAGTCAGTCAGTCTCCGTTCCTCATTCGCGCCGGTCGATTTATTTTTCTATGATATTTTTATTAAAGTCGTTTCAGTGCTTACTAAATCTTTTTTTTAAAAAGCTATTTACCAGACCCAGTATAACATTGGTGGCAGCGAAAAGGGATTTTAAAAACGAAAGTCCCCGGTACCGTCTCCGTCAAGTAATACGAAAATTCGACGCGAGTGCCGTTTGTACAAGTGCAGTTCTCCTTGTGTAACAGGAATTAAATACATTACATATAGTGAAGTGCATTGTGAAGTGAAGTGACTTGGCGCAACTATATCATAATCAATACTCAACCAAGTCCTGTGAAGGGCCTACTGCTGTACACTGCTTGTGTTACAGCCGGTCTTGTCTCGGACGCAATATACACCACAGTCATACCCACAGTCACAAATAATTGAATACCGTGACTGTTATCGACGAACCTGTGTACAACGAGCATACAACTAACGTGGCAACTCGACCAACAACGCTAAAACACCCTGTGTGGCATCCTGTCTGTCGAGCGAGAGTTTCGACAGAATGATAACTTTTGTTATCTCTCTGACTGTATTCAAGTGAGTGGTTCTCGATCACAGTGATTGTCAAACTTTTAATACTGTTCTATTAATTTAAGATTTATTTTAATATCATTGTTCTGTGTGTTAATTAAGATTAATGTCCTCGTGCTAGTACTATTTTTACTGATTTTAAATTTCAATAACAAAATGTCCGAAACTAGAGCACCAAGTCCGAAAATTGAAGTTGCCGTTACAGACACAGAGGATGACGGGTTTTGTCCTCCGGCCCCTGGCCCTACTACAAGGGCAGTTTCCAAAAAGAAAACTACCCCAACCAGTAAAGTAGAATTAGATCTTTCTACACTCTTAAAATTCATAAAACCGTTTGACGGGTCAAGAGAAACACTGAACTCATTTCTAGTTAACTGTAATAACGCATATGATCTAGCCTCAGAGGCCCAAAAAGATACATTATTCAAATATATTTTATGCCAGCTACAGGGTAGAGCGCAAATCGCCTGCTCTGTAAAAGAATTCGCGAACTGGCTACAACTCAAGGAATTCTTGAAAACACAATTTAGTGAGCGAAAGCATTACGCCCATTTGTTAACCGACCTCCAGCAATGTAAGCAACAACACAACGAACCTGTGAGCCAGTATGCCTTAAGAATAGAGACATGTCTTTCTCAAATACTTACAGAAATATCCATTTCACACGGACACAAGAGTAGGGAAATGATAGGACGCACTGCAGCCATGGAGGAGCTAGCCCTCCATCACTTCCAGATGGGTTTGATAACGCGTATATCAAATATTGTTAGATGTAAGTCACCAAAAACTCTCAACGAAGCTGTTAATATGGCGATCTCTGAAGAGAAAATACAGCAATTTTTATTTAAACAAAACCCTCATAGCCCTCGCCAAGAAAAGTCAAATATTTCGGACCCTAATTTTCAAATTACACGCCGTGATCAAACTCAGCGATTTTCTCAAAACCAAAACCAGCCTAGGTTAAATTTTTCTAATCGCTATAATAACAGTAACAACAATTTTTCAACTCCAATATGCAGATATTGCAAATCACCAGGCCATACCATAGAACAATGTCGTAAGCGAGAATATAATAACCGGAGACAAGGAAACCCTCCAAATCAACAACCCCCAATCTCAAATCGCCCATTTCAAGGAAGAAACCAACCTATCCACGTAATCAATATGCCCGAACCACAGGGCTTTGACGAAGTAGATACTCAGAATTTAAACGAATAAACCTACCCGACCAGTGTCGTGCGGGAACACTAATGGGTAAAACCGACACTATTTGCGATAATCCACTGAATCCACTGAATCCATTGAATCCACCGAATCCTTCTAATTCACTGTATCATACTAGTTCACTGAATCATTCTAATCCACTGAATCATCTTAATCCACTGAATCCACTGAATCCACCGAATCCTTCTAATCCACTGAATCCACTGAATCCACCGAATCCTTCTAATTCACTGAATCATTCCAGCCCACTGAATCCTCTCAATCCACAGAATCCTCTGAGTTCGTCTAACCCACTAAATCAATCTAATCCGCGAGCGTCAACGAAACTTGCTGTTTCAAAAGCAAATAACAGATCAGTAAATTTCGCTAACCCCAAAACTAATATATCCGCCTCTATTCAATCTCAAATTCTCAACGTATTCGATGCAAAATCTAACGCCAAATCTCGTCACTCATATTCGGAATCTGAAGTAAACAAAACCAAATTAAAAACATACAATCTCGCTACAAATCCAGAAAACAAGTACTTACCCTTCGTAGAAGTGGAAACATCTGTCTCCTCGAAACCACTGAAGTTTCTCGTTGATAGTGGCGCATGCATCAGCCTTGTGAAAATAGACGCTATAGAAAAAATGCCCAAAATCACAAATCACATTATAAGTTTCAGTGGTATAGGAAACACCGATAATCCAATGCATTCACTCGGTCATATCTGCATAACCTTTGACTCTCTGACTAATAATTTCCACATCATTCCGAATTTTGATTTTCTTTACGACGGTATAATTGGCAATGACTTCCTTTCTACATTCAACTGTAAAATAGATTATACCGAAAATGTGCTAGTAACTGACGGTAAAAAACTTAATTTGAAATTCACTGAGCCGATTTTTACCATTGCTCCTCGTACTGAAACCGTAATTGAATGTTCCGTAATTAATCCAGAACTGAAAGAAGGGCTCATCCTTGACCAGAAACCTATCGAATCATTATTGATAGCCAATTGTATGGTCACTGTTAAATCAAATTGTCGTATTAACATCTCAGTCGTAAACACTTCCGAATATCCTATTACTATTGATTCCACACTAAAACTTGATCTCATTCCTTTTAACATAAGTGATTTTATACCACACAAAATAAACACTGTCTCACACTGTAATGAAAATCAAAATGCTTATTCAAGAACGAATCAAGTAATCGATCAACTTCGTGTTTCCCATCTAAATGATGAGGAAATCCAAGCTTTGCACGAAGTTTGCTCCGAATTCTCGGATATATTTTACTTACCAGGAGATAAATTATCTTTCACTAATGCCATTAACCATGAGATCAAAACTACATCCTCAACTCCAATCCATACGAAAACTTACCGCTTTCCCGAATGCCACAAACATGAGGTCGAAACTCAGATGAACAAAATGCTCGACCAAGGAATTATCAAGCCATCTTCCTCTCCTTGGTCCTCTCCAATCTGGATAGTCCCCAAGAAGATTGACGCTTCTGGGCAAAAGAAGTGGCGCGTTGTCATCGACTACCGCAAGCTTAACGATGTTACCATAGGAGACTCTTACCCCATTCCCAATATATCCGAGATACTTGATCAACTCGGGGCTAGTAAATACTTCAGCACGTTAGATTTAGCGTCAGGTTTCCACCAAATTAGGGTAGCTCCAGAAGATTCCGCTAAAACCGCATTTTCCGTGCCCCAAGGCCATTACGAGTTTACACGAATGCCTTTCGGACTAAAAAATGCACCCTCTACTTTTCAACGCCTTATGAACACTGCCTTATCTGGCCTTCAAGGCATCAAATGCTTTGTCTATTTAGATGACGTCGTAATTCATTCTTATGATCTTTCCTCCCATGTCTCTAACCTCCAAGAAATCTTCAGCAGACTTCGCGAATTCAATCTAAAACTCCAGCCCGACAAGTGTGAATTCCTCAGAAGAGAAGTCTCTTACCTCGGACATTTAATCACGGACGAAGGCGTAAAACCCAACCCAGATAAAGTCAAAGCTGTAAGAGATTTCCCGATTCCAAAATGTGCTAAAGGTATTAAATCCTTTTTAGGACTTGTATCGTATTATCGTCGTTTCATTTCAGATTTATCAAAAATTGCTAAACCCTTGACACAACTCTTAAAAAAGGATACTCCGTTTGAATGGCAAAATTCACAACAATTAGCATTCGAGACTCTGAAAGAAAAATTAATTTCCGCACCTTTGCTTATATACCCCGACTTTTCTAAACCATTTGTGCTCACCTGTGACGCATCCAACTTTGCTATTTCAGCCATCCTCTCACAAGGCACAGTCGGAAAAGACAAACCTATTGCATATGCTTCTCGTACTTTGAACAAAGCCGAAACCAATTATAGTGTCACAGAAAAGGAATGTCTGGCAATTTTATTCGGTACAAAAATATTCCGTCCATACTTGTTTGGACATAATTTCAAAATAGTTACTGACCACAAGCCACTAAAATGGCTCTTTAATTGCAAGGAACCAGGATCAAAATTAGTGCGATGGCGTCTCAAATTAGAAGAATTTGATTATGAAATTGAATACAAAAAAGGGTTAATTAATTGCAACGCAGACGCTTTATCCAGATACCCAGTGAATCCAATCCGGGATGTAACTTTAAATATTGACTCGGATACGAACCCGCTTGAAACCGCTAGCCCTGAAAACATACCCACGAACCCGTCTCCTCACATTGCAAACCAAAACCCCTTGGACATGGAATTTCCGCTTAGTCCTCCAAATTTCGATGATCTCAACGACTTACTTCCGTTAGATCCACTTCAAGACGCTGATATTCTTCCCAATACGCCATACAATCCTGAAACTGAAAACAGTGAAACTAATCCTAACATTCCTACTACTACTAAAACAAGCGACAATAATCCACTTTCCTTCTCACCGAATTCTGACATTCTCGATGACTCCTACGCCGACTTCTCTAAAGCTATGATGAACAAAAACATAAACAAGAATTACAACACACACATAATTGAACATAATCACAGCCTAATGCAAAGCCGTTGTCAAATCACACTAATTCCACTATCTATTGACTTCGATGAATCAAACCCGTACATAGAAGAGCTCATTACAACTATAGAAAACTCAAGTGACCTAATATATTGCGAAAAAGAACTTTACTCACATAAACGAGTTGAAAGTAAAGGGAAAATCTATTATTTCCTATTCACAAAGGTTCATTATTTTGACGAGTCATGCTATAAGAATATATTTGAAACTCTTATGAAAACCAGAAATGAAATTATTGTAACAGAGCAAGCTAGTGAAATCGCTATTTCTGATTTTAAGAATCCATTTGAAAAAGTGTCATTCACTAAAATCTACAATATCCTCATGTATCTATTTAATAACACTAATATAACTATTAACATTCATCACGATTCTATAATATACCCTACACCTGGCGAAGTGCCCAAAATTCTAAAAGAAAACCACGATATTCCCATTGCTGGACATCTGGGATCATCAAGAATGTACAACCGTATTAAAGAAAGGTACTATTGGAAAAATATGAGATCAGAAATAGAGGAGTACGTCAAACGTTGTTCCCTGTGTCAATCAAATAAGGCACTACGTCAAATTAATCGAGCTCCGATGCAGATTACAACCTCTTCTACGAAACCATTTGATCGCATTAGTATAGATCTAGTAGGTCCCCTACCGGAAGCCGGTATCACGAAATTAAAATTTATCCTAACAATTCAGGACGACCTTACAAAATATTCTGCATCTTACCCAATCTCTAACGCCACTGCTGAGGAATCTTGCGAATGTTTAGTTCATTTTATCTCAGTATTTGGTATCCCAAAAACAATCGTAACAGACCAAGGCACAAATTTCACAGCAGAACTCTTCAAAAGAACTTGTGAATTTCTTAAAATAAAACAAATATGGGCTTCACCCTACCATCCTCAAACACAAGGCGCTCTTGAGCGTAGTCACTCAACGTTAAAAGAGTACCTGAAATCATTTATAAACGAAAACCAGACAAATTGGCACAAATATGTTTACACAGCAATGCTGGCATACAATACCAATACGCATACTACGACTCAGTTCACTCCTTACGAACTTCTCTTTGGACACAAACCATTTATACCCGATTCCATCTATGAACTTCGTTCAGATATAACTTATCCTGAATACCTTAAGATGTTACACCACCGACTCAAATTATCAAGGGACATAGCACTTCGAAATATACAAGCTTCCAAAGAAAAATCCAAGGAGTACTATGACCGGAGGACTCGATCAGTAAAATATAAAGTAGGTGACCTAGTGTACCTCAAAAACCACCTGAGGTTACGAAAGGCTCTGTCCCCCGTGTGGAAAGGGCCCTACAAGGTTGTCAAGATTCACGGCAACAACACTCTTTCTTTACAAATAGGCCGCCGACACATAAAACATCACTACGATGAGATCAAATTAGCCGGAACTAATACCGAATAGATCATCTTAAGATACTTATAAAAATCATGTTAGTCTTTATTATAGCATATATTATACATTAACTCCCGTAGCCTAAATTAATTGTCGATAACTCTGACATCTCTCTATTACAGCGCACTGGCTCAATGTCATCAACAGTATGTCCAACGAATCAACTCGAGCGCCGGAATATACTTTGATCCAATCGGTGAACTTAAAATAAACGTTGGTCACCTAGATGTAGTTACCCCATTTGATGTCTCACACATTGGACCTCACATTCAGAACATTAATTCGATATTAGGGACAATGCGTTTCATCTGTAACCAAATCCAACTAGAAACCGCTAGCCAATTAGAGTGTCATGATATACTGGAACCTCTTACAATTAGGTATAATGACATTACCTCAGCGTATTCCTCCATCGCTCATCTTACGAGCACTAGTAAGGTCAAACGTAGTGCATGGTTAGGCGGTATAGGAACAATATCTAAGACAATTTTCGGAACTCTAGATGAGGACGACGCTATCAAATATGATAACGCAATACGAACTCTCCATGACAACGAGAAGAGACTGAGCTCATTGATTAAAGAAAACATTTTGATTACAACTTCTACCTTGTCAAAGTTTAATAACACCGTGCACACAATAAAAATTAATGAGGCCAGGCTTAACGAAGCTGTCGACAATCTCTCATTAAATTTAAAAAACCTATCACAAATCTCTAACGACCTGAATATAAAAACCAATATTAACTCGATCTTAAACAGTTTGGAAGCCTCTGTCCTCGCCTTATCTTTTCAATTGGAGGACATAACAAACGCCATTATGTTTAGTAATCAAAACATATTGCATCCAGCTGTGTTACCTCCCATGAAATTATATCAGGAGCTTGTTGACAATTATAGATATTTACCTGTAGATCTTAAGTTACCTGTTTCTTTAGAATTAAGTCATATTCACATTTTAATGAATGTATCCAACGTAATTTGTTATAGTTTAAATAATAAGATAGTTTTTATTCTAAGAATACCTCTAGTATCGTCTAAGGAGTATACTTTATATCATAATATAGCTCTGCCTACCCCGTACGACAATGTAAAACCAAATTCATTCATCTTTATAATACCTAGCACTAAGTACATCGCCTTGACAAAAGACAGATCGAATTATTGTAATCTTGAATCCTTGAAGGAATGCAAAACGATAAACCCGCGCGAATTCATTTGTGACGTCATGACGGTGTACTCATCTGCTGCAAATCCTAGCTGCGAGAGTGAACTAATTTCAAATATAGTGAGTAGTCTACCCGTGCATTGTCAAACAGATTTTCTATATGGTCACCTAGATTTATGGAAACCACTGTCTAACAATAATTGGATTTATGTACAATCTTTAAATAATAAACTTTATATAGAATGCCCAACCGATAAGAGTTTAGAAATAAACATTATCGGAACTGGAATTGTCACAATTCCGAATAATTGTAACGCGTACTGTAAAAGTACCAAACTAATACCCAAATTTAGTAATATGAAAATAAATCTCACTGTTGTAAACCCTGATTTTAATATAATAAATGACGCCTGTTGTGAATTAAGTAAGTTTCAAAAGAAAATGAGTAATAGTTCTCGTGTAACATTACAAAATATCGATTTAGACACATTCACACCAGAAACTAAATCCAAACTCAAATCTATGTCGTCTGAAGCAGACGAAATCTTAAACCAACACAATATCATAAAATACGAGGCCCACTACTCAATTACTTTAATCATAATTAGTTGTATTATTCTACTATTTTGTACTTTGAAACTATTTTTATATATTAAAAAACACAACCGTTTTCCCTATCGCCTTCCTAAAGCACCTGAACCGATCTCAACAAACCCACCTGTAACCCAGACTTCCAATCCAGATAGAGATGTCCCTATCAAGCTCAGTAAATGTACCCGTGATCCAGAAAATGTACCATCTCCCAGCACCAGGAGAAACATATAAGTTTCCCTATTCTTACTATCATGTTGTGTCTATTCTTTGCTATGTATTTAATTTACTATTTTCGTAAATCACTACTATGTTTATGTAAAAAGCCTATTTCAAGTGAAGAAGACTGTTCACGTGTAGAACAAGTCCCATTACCTAGACTAAGAATAGATTAAGTCATGAAACTGTATAATGCTAAGTTTAAGTTAAACCGGCGCATCCATTTCATCATCCTAATACCAAATCTCATCAACACCTTCATCATCACCCAGCTCAACGTTCATCATCCTGTAAACGTTGCTTTTACAGCAAGTTTACTCTTAAGGGGGGAGATGTTATACCCCTGATTCCCTCTTCCAGTAATGCTGACCAAGCCTGACTCCGTTCCTCCCTACTTCCAAGTCAGCTTTCCTGTTCACTCATTACACACACCCAGTCAGTCAGTCTCCGTTCCTCATTCGCGCCGGTCGATTTATTTTTCTATGATATTTTTATTAAAGTCGTTTCAGTGCTTACTAAATCTTTTTTTTAAAAAGCTATTTACCAGAC